>CAJVRC010000898.1:746838-821838 GCA_911456345.1 Penicillium egyptiacum
GCCCGGCTTGCGCACACACTTTAAAGCGAGCATCTTTGTCTACTTTCATGAAAAGTTTTCACTCTCTTTCATACGTGCCATAGTTTTCTGCTCCCCTGCAAATTTTCACCTTTCAAGTCCGACTACTTATACTATGAGCCACATTTCCCGAGCTATTCCACGAGACGTAAACGCACCAGGTTAACGTCCCAAAGCAACTATATTCCATACTATTTGTGGTCAAACCAATCTTTTCTAGAATGACTTTCTCTCGAAGCTCTCGTCGGGCGCGATCGCAATGGCCCCCAGCGCCCTGCGTCGAGGAAGAGCCCCAGTCCCTCTCGAAGGAGCTAGACGGCCTCTCCAAACTTGGAGATAGACCCGGAGTCGACGGTGTCCATACAAGAGGGGTTATCGATCAGTATCCTATCATAGTCTCCGCCAACTCAGCCGCTCCATCGTCTATCTCCCCTGCCAGTGTTCCTAGTGTTCCTGGGCTCGGGAGTGTGTCTTCGGACGAAAGCGCAGGGCCGATGACACCGCCTGCTCAAGAGCCGATCTTGCGGAACACCGTCAGGTTCGAGATGGATGATCGACCAAAGCGTGCGCCGCCCTCAACTGCAAGCCAACCACGCGGTCTACCATCTCGGCCCTTGTCCCAGCAACAGCCCGTCCATGAGCTTAATACGCAGCGGGAACTCAAACCGCCCTCCCGTAGCCGAGATAGCAACCCCAGCAGACACGGGCCGCCAATGCAAAACACGTCTCGTGGCTCCCTTGCGCCGGGTGTGCCGGATCGCAGTGGTTCTCAAGCTCCCATGCATGACAAGACCTATCTACAACCACCCAAGTCTTCCATTGGCCGATCCAACAGTGCACGACACGCACCTTCGACAGCACGACCAATGCCAGAACGCTTTCGGCGGGAGCCTAGCTCGGGGTATTTGTCCGATTCGGCCACCACATACAACAGGCCACCCTCACACCAGGCCCAGGCGCCTGTGTCCACAGCTCCTGTATCAGCTCTGCCAAATGGGCCCACCCTCGCAGAACGCATTGACGAGAAGCTTCGTCAGCGACAAGAACAGCGGGACACGGGGTCTATGTCGGACCCGGAGGCACGGCAAATTCACGCGACTGTGAAGCCTGTCAAACCGAATCCTCTCAACGTCTCCCTGCCCCCTCCGCCTCCTGTTCCTGCTTCTGCTCCTGCCCCTGCCCCTCCATCGCACCCACCTTTGCGTGGGCCTCAGCGTGTCCCGACCCAACGAGCACAAAGCGAGGTGCCCCCGGCCTCACGTGCTCGGGCGACATCGGTGACAATGCCGCCTACGCGGTCGATGTCTGGATCTCGCCATCCCTCGCGACCAGCACCCGAGGTGAACAAGCCTACATCAACCCAAGTCGCAACCCAACTAAACCCCGACAGGTCACTGGCTCATCCCGCACCCACTCGACCCCCAGGTACATCACCACAGCGCCCCAGCACGGTAGGCCTGGGCCTCTCTCCATGCCCGCGAACTATCGCTGTCGCAGGTTACCAAGATTGGTATACGCTCAAAGGCCTCACCCACCTGGACATCTGTCCATCCTGCATGAGTCAAATCGCACACTCCCGCTACCGCGACTACTTCATCCCAAGCCTCTCAAAACCAGCCGGGCAAAAGACACGATGCGCCTTCGCCAACGCATGGACCCGTCTCGCCTGGGCTCAGATGATAAAAAAGCAACACGACAGCCTAGAGCTCCTCTACCAAATGACACGCCCACCACCCGGCACAAGCCCCTGTCCCGGCCGCATCGTCACCGAACAATCCTGGCACCGCATCTACGACCCGGAAGCCGGCGGCGACCTCCCAGGCTTCCACGTCTGCAGCAGTTGCGCGCGCAACATCCGCATCCTAATGCCCAGCCACCGGGAAACCTTCCAGCCAAACCCGGAGCCCACCGAGCGCGTGTGCGACTTCGTCACATCCAGTCCGCGATTCGTGAAATTCATCGATCTCCTCGATGCGTCTGCATCCCGGGCTGAATCGGACTCCTCGCGCACGCGCCGCCCGGATACGCGCGAGTTCCTTAACTATGCGCGGCGCAAGGTCGTGCTGCGTGATTGTCGTCGTGATAGGCCTACTCTTAGTACGTGGCACTTTATACCGTCGCTGCCGGAGATGTGTGTCTGTGAAGACTGCTATGATGAGGTTGTTTGGCCGCTGGCCAGATCGAATCATCCTATTGCGTGCATGGTCACGACGAAGATGCGGATCTTGCCTGGTGATGGGCCTGGTCGGACTCGTGAGGCGAGTTGTCAGCTTTACTCACCGCGTATGCGGGCGAAGTTCCGGGAGGCTGTTGTTAGGGATGATTTTGGGATGTTGAGGTCTGTTGCGCAGAGGAGGGTTGAGGCTGAGCGGCGGTTCCTGGATCGGCGGGAGGAGTTGTTGGTTGCTCAGTCGAAGGGATATGATTGTGATGAGGAGATGAGGAAGGCTGTTGATGAGTGGAGGAGGTGGGAATGAGGTGTATGATTGTCTGTATCGTTTTCTTCGTGTTTTGATGTCTGTAAATGCATGTATACTTGGGAGCATTGGGGTGTACAATGATGGAGGGAGTTTCGTTTTGTGTTAGCATAGCATAGATACATATATAGGAGTCTACCCAGATAGAACATAGCCATGTTATTACCCCCCCACACCCGCCTGAGACCGATAATATTAGAGATGTGGTATTTCAGCGACCCTAGGGTGTCTTCTTATACGCCTTTTCGATGTCTTTTTGGGATATACCTACATATGTAGGTAACGGGTCCACGGGTGGTACCTACCTACATACATACCCTGCTGAACACGACATCGTCTTGACGGAAGACATGACGTTTGGGCGTGTGCGACAGCTGTGGGAGTACCACCGCCAAAGGGGCCTTTCGCAATAGTCCATGAAATTTTCAACACACCAAGGCTGCGTCCTACATCATCAGTCAACTTCGCATCCACGACGAAGATGTCAGTGAACAACCAGGCAACGCAGCGATTTAACTGCTACCAGCAGCGTCGCGAGGTTCTGGTCTAGCTTCACAACGAGTTCCGCAGCAATGGGAGAGTGCAAATATAATCGAGGGTTGTGTCTCACGCCCGGGAGCTTGGTTACGGCTAGTCCGGGTTCCTGGCCCCTATTTGCAAGTGGTTGTCGTTAGCTATGCAGGCTGTGCGGCATTGGCGGCCGGCCCTCTTTGAGAATGGTAAATCTGGTTTGAGAAGGGTTGCATTGGGAGGTGCGTGGAGTCCTATTTCCGGGAACGACTGAGGATATCTGTTTATGGATGGCAAGGGACAAAGGCATTTTCGCTAGTCACAGCTGGCGAGCTTGACGTAGTTCCCTACAGATTGACAGTGGTTTTTTGAGCATCGCTCACAACACGTGGCAGTCTAGGTCTAGTGCTGTACACACTTTTGTTGCCATGCGCCTTGCGATATTTCCCCCTTTGTTGGTCAAGGGCGTATGGCCATTCATTTGTTTTTCTCTGTTCTTTCTAGCTTATTCCTAGGTTTCGAATGACTATCTCTTTATGTGACCCAAAAAAATCAACAGCCACTCTCCAGTAAAAAGCAGATGGATATAGTCGATTTAGTAGTATGTCGCCAGAAAGGGAAACACAAAGGAACACGGCTAATCTAATTGCAGCCTACTTTTACCCGGACCTCACTTTCGGCTCGAGGTAAGGGGGCTCTGTATGTTGCCTGGGCTAAATGACCTACAATATAGTCCATTTGGCCTTTGAATATATCCGGACTTCCTTTACGAGGTCAGTTGGCTTAAGATAATACTAGAGATGTGATATTGGAGACACCCTAGGGTGTCTTTTGTATATCTTTTACACGTCTTACACGTCTTTTGCATTATCTTTAGCATTGTCTTTAAGTCTTTTTGGGATATAATAATGTACCGAGGTGGTCCAAGGGTCTATCGTGGTTGCCTCATCAGCACCTTCCTTAGATGGATATTAGAAACGTAAGCAGACATAAATGGCTCCAGGGAAAGACACTGTCAGACATCTCTTACTTTGTTGTCATGTAAACACTTTGACTTTGATTGCTTGTCTAGATTTATGAGTCACTTAATGACGTTTTGATACGAAATGGCTTTGAAAAGAAAACGTGGGACCAGTCTCCCCTCTGTCAACTCCTCCTCATTCTGACTCTAACGGCGTGAATCCCAAGCCAGCAAACGGTGACGCTAATATGAATCCTGAAATCCTCGAGTCCACTACTCTGAGTCCAGGAAGGGGCAGCCTGGACTCTGAGGAGGAGAACGAACCGCTTGGCATGGGAAAGGAGAGAGACCCCCGCGATCTCATCGAAGCTGGCTTTGACCCTGTGTGGTCTAGTCTCGACGGATACCCCGGACAGTTACCTCCAGACTTTCTCGAATGGATCGATCCGGAGGTAGATCCCAACGTAAGTTACATTAGGTCAGTTCGGAGTCTGTTCTGGCTAGCAAAACTGGATGATCTTGTCGAGGCCGTTGACGATCCTGCGTATACGATCAGCGACGAAATCCGAGTGGTGCCATAGGATGTGTCTGTCATCTAGATCCTGCATTACCTTTTTGAAGAAGGAAAGATTCCCGCACCAATCTATCGAAGAGTATTCTTTGATCTCCCGGCACGGACTCCTTTGGTTCTTCCTATCAGACAGGATCCAATCCCCCCTTGTGTGACCAGCTCACTCACCACTCCGAACCTAAATGACCTCTTTCCTTTCTGCAGACCCCAGTGTCTCCCACCGCAGATAAGCTGTCTGCGTCTGCCATTTGAAAAGAACACCGACCGGCTTGAGACGAAGATCACCCGCGAGTACACCAGCTCCCTGAATGGAAATCTACTTTACCGGGGAACTTCCCGGTCATGACTCGTCTCGCTCATGGCATTTTTTGTGCCAACTATTACATCCGGAAACAGCGACAATGAGTTCGGACCTGGTATCTATACGACTAGTTCATTGTCACATGCTTTGAGATACGTGGGCAGACAAGGAGCCCTGATGGTGTTTCAAAATCCCGATTTCCAGAACCTCAACCTGTGTGAGCCTAGCGAAGACGATTGGCGTGTCATCGTCGGCTTCTGGTGCAGGTTGCCTCTATCAGACGCCGCCGAACGAGTGCCGGAACAATGGAAGAACACCGATATCATGAAAGGACCCATCTCACGCCGCGGAAATAGAACAGAGCCAGCTCGCGTTTCTGGCCAAGACGTTCAAGTCGTTGGCGTGAGTTACGCAGGCTGTGCAGCGTTGGCGGCCTCGCTAAAGATGATTATATGGATGGAGTAGGACAAACAGCATTACCAGGTATGTGGAGTGTCCTTTTCTGGTTATAGCTCTCGCTTACCACATGTACAGGTTGCGAACCTTCAAATGTTCATTCTTTAAATCTCTCGTGCTTTCAGCCGTTCATTATTGAGAAACGTGATCTTCAACCGCCAGTTTCTATACCCCTGCCAATTTTTGACAACGCGGAAGGTTTCAAACAGTTGATGAAAAAATCTAGTCTACAGCACGAACTTTTTCGCCTGTTCTCTCTTGCTTATTGCCAGGTATATCAAATGGCTATTCTTCATGTAACCAAACGGTCAACAGAATCACCTCTTCAGTAAAAGGTCGATGCATAGTTCCATCTAGTAGTATGCCGCTAGAAATGGAAACACACGGATAAATCGGTTTCGAGAAACCAGCAAGTAAGCGACATGCTATTCCAAGCCTGCACAAAATTACAACTACATTCACATTGAACAGACACCGTAAGAATATTGATTGTATGCCACAACCCCATGCTAAGTAGAATGTAAATTACCAACTCCATGTCTTAAAAGATGCAAAATATCTAACGCACGCAAGAAACAATGCGATGCAAAGAAACCCCTTAACCCACCAACCCCACCAACTCCCCAGGCCAACGCTTCGCCCATATAATAGCGCGTGGAGGCATTCTCCCGCCAACAGGTGCAAGCACACGGATCTTTCCCTTATCCATGTCGACGTCGGCAACATACAAGAAGCCCATTATGCTCGCGTCACGGACTTCAGCCGGAGAGGCCGTGGCAGGTGCATGGGTGATCGCAAGGAGGGTATTTGCCAGAGCGGAGGGTGCGGGGGGAAGGACCTTTTTCAGGGGAACGCTGCTGCTGTTGGCATTGGCGTTGGAAGCGTTATCAGCGGGCTCTGAGACTGAGCCCACAACACCAGGGAGCGGGACGGCGCGGTCTGGGTCTTGCTTTGTTTCTTCTGAGGCGTGGTCGTCGATGCCGGCACCACCGGGGAGGAAGGAATCGCCTGTTCCCAACTGGGAGGGGTCGTATTCATCTTCGTCTTCGTCGTCTACTGAGGAGACGGTGTAGTTGTATACAGGGAGGGAGGCGAAGTCAAGCTGCTGTGCGTGGGGAGAGAGGGTGATGGCGGAAGAGGGTGACAGGGAAGGGATTGGGTTCCCGAAGAAGTAGGAACGGATTTGGGACTCCCGTGTTGCCTTGCGGAAGGCATCATCGCGGTCAACACAACCACCCGATTTGGTAAGTTTGACGACGGAGATGTGCTCGTCGAAGACAGCGGCTGTTGCGCTGGAGCTGGGCTTGTTGTCATATTGCCTGGCAACAGTGCTGTACAGGCGCTCCGAACCCAGAACCAGGATTGTTGTAATTGAGAACTCTGTGATAATGTGGTTAATGAGTTCCATAGTGCCGGGCTTGTCTGTGCCAAGAATTCCGGGCGTATCGACAATGATTCCCGTTTCGCGCGCATCCTCATCTTCGGCCATCCGGCCTGTGACAGACAGTGCAAGACGCGAGACGACTGGTCGGTACACGGCCCCTTCACCATCCAGCGGGCTTTGCATCGGGTAGCTGTACACAAGCGGCAGCTTGACAGGCACAGGGCTGGGCCCAGACATGGGACTGCTTCCCCAGCCATCTTCGACGTCCAAGATGGTACGGAAGGCAGTTGCAGTCAGTGTGCCAGGGACGCCAAGCATACCCTCCGTTGGGTCGAGGTTCACAACTAACGGCTGACGGCCGATCTTCGTCGCATATGCGGTCAAGATCTTAGCCAAACTAGTTTTTCCGGTGTTTTCAGGGCCCAGAAGGAGCACGCGCGGGCCATCCTTGCCTATTGATTGGGCTTCTTCGCGCATTGTCTCTAGCGCAAAGTGGACGTTGGCATATTCTACCATTGGCGTCTCCTCCGCCGTGTATTCGCTTTGACAGCCTCCTGCGCCGTAACCCACTGTCGGTGTAACTCCATCGGATGTGGTTGATGCTGTCTCAACAGCGGTGACTTCAAGTGCACAGCCATGCCATGTGAAGATTGCCGCCTTTGTGCCCGTGAATGTGTAGGTTTGCGATTCGGCAAGCTCTGTGCCGAAGAGTTCGGCGGTTCCATTGAGAAGCTGCACAACTTGAATCAGAAGAATCCCTATCATATTAGAGAATATGACATACCTTTACTTTGATAATATGTCCAAAGGCGACCTCAAACCGCCACTCCGAGCCGGGGTTCAGGCTGATCTGTGATGGTGGCGCAGGTGCCTGCGATCTTTCCTCCGACGGCTGCGTTAGCTCGAGACCCGGGAGCGACATATTACCGGTCAATTTGAGAAGCCTCGGAACATGTGCTAAGGTTGAAAACTGAAAGAAGCATTGGAATTGTTATCGGGGTGCGGAGCTTCAGCATGGATGTTTGCATGTTTGCATTTTCGTTTACTTGGCCGTCATTGGCCGGCTGATGTGAATATCTCCTACTATGACAGACATTACTCGATGTTTGAGCTACTCCATGCTCACCAGACCATGAATGGCATTTATTAACCTCACTTCCGTCTCAGATCGAACCATCAACTACACCAGCAAGAGCTTGAACGTTCTCAAGTCTGTCCAAATGCCGATACAACAAGAGGGAAACTCCCTAAAAGACTTCCTCCGACCAATCGAATCCCCCGGAATGCTTCCGTTCACCTTTTCCTCCAATGCAAAAAAGCACGAACATTAGAACATGGAAAGTCTTCAATGTCAGCTGCACAAAGATTGCATTAAATCAATATACAGTATAGCCCTACAATAAACACAAGCTGGTGACATCAAAGCACATCACTGTCATTGAGCGAATCGTCCTTGATTACTTGGAAGGCTGCCATAGGGCAGTAGAAGGTGGGAGAGGGGGAAAGTTTGGTATCAGGAGAGCAAGGGTAAGGGACATAAAATGAGTTAAGAGGCAATCCAAATAACCAAGTCTGGTACATAACACAGGGAGAGGTAGGGGAAGGGGAGGGCAAGATATTAGAAAATGTCAATAACAGGCACAGGGCACTCAGGATCGCCGGCGAGGAATATATTTATGATAACAACAAGGGGAATTGGGCATCAGAAGCGAATATTTGGGTAGCTGGGCTGTCGCAAGCGACAGACGCGCCGAAAAGAAGAGACCAAAAGTTTCAAAAAGACTGGCCTTTTGTCAAGCAAAACCTCGTCTGTTTAGAAAAAGTATGGGATGGAAGCCCTAGATATGATGTTAGTGTTGATTTCGGGATCTTCCTAGCACAGAATGACTTACGCAAGGGCAAACGCCACAGAGACACCGAAGATAGAGCGGTTGCGGACGCGCTCCTGCTTGAGCTTGTTCTCAAGCACCTTGGCTTTCTTGGCTCGTTGCGAAGCTTCGGCCGACGTCTCTTCATCCTCATCATCAACCGCCTTGCGCTTGCTGGTCGTCTGAACAGACGTCGACTCCGCAGTAGCGCCCTCGGCTTGCGCCTTGATAGCCTCTTCCACCATCTCCTTGGCCTGGGCAATCATCTCTTCAGTCTCCGCAGCAGAGGGCACTTCAGGCAGACTGATCGGCATGTCCAAGGAAACAGTAGTGTGAGTAGACTTTCCAGCGTCAGTGGCATCGTCGGCCACTGATGTTTCCACTGATGCTTCCACTGTCTCCTCCTGTTCCTGGATTTCTTGCTTCTTCTTCTCTTTCCTCTCAGCCTTCTTCTTTTCCTTCTTCTCCTTCGTCTCCTCCTTGGTCTCCTCTTCGGGCTCCGCGGTAGCAGCCCGGCGCGCTCTGGTCTTCTTTCCAGGGGATCCGCTCGACGTCACTTCCGCTTCGCCATCCACAGCTCGCAGCTCAGGAATGGCGTCCGAGGCCAAGCCTGAAGCCGTATCTAATGCCGACTGAAGGCTAGCGTTCGCAGCTGTCGTGGACGGGGTGCTAGTGACATCTTTGGCGATGCGGGTGCTGCGGGGCTTTCGAGGAGACAACTTCTTGCTCGGAGAGGCTGACCGACCTCTGCGGTTGCGCTGCGACACGGGCGGCTCATCGGAGGGAATTTCGAATTTCGGCGGGGGGGTGATATGCTTCTTGGCGCTCGAAGGACTCTGAACAATGTCTGTTGGATCCAACAATGCTCGCACCCAATCGTACATTCGGTATTCCTTGGAAAGCTCAAGGGCTAGGTAGAAAGTCAGGGTTTGTTTGATAGAGAGAACATCCCAGGCAAAACATACCAAATGCGGGCGAGATCCACACATTGCCGGCAACCTCCTCTTCACTGGTGTACTCGCGAGCTTTCAGATACTCGCGCTCTGTCCGCTCTTCCTCGGCCTTGGCCCATGGGAAGGCAATTTTGAACATCCCAGTCGCGCTAACATAGCCATCTTTACTACGGCGCTGTAATGATGAGGCCCGAATTTAGTGACCGTTGGCTACCACATTAGATAAACGGGGGGTCTCACCATCAAAAAATAACTTTCTGGGTGTTGTTGGGGGCTGTGGGAAGGGAAGATCTCAGAGCCCTCGAGATCCTTGGGCAGCGGAGCACGGAGGTGAGCATACTCGAACACGCCTAGGTTCTCCGGCTTGGTTGCGTTTGAAGTGCCAATCTGAGCGGGCTTGACGGACAGGTTGGTTTGTCCAAGACGACGGCGGGCAAGGAGCTCATCATCTGGAATCAATAGTAACACGAAATTGTTAGCGATGGCCTCGAGGATTGAGGGAGCACGAGGCGGGTAGATAGCCGATGCGCGCGGTCGCGCCACCACGCGCCAGTGCTCAAACTTACAGGTGGGAGCAACCTCGATCGTGATGAGCGGATTAAACTGTTTTGGGAGTGTTCGCGACATGGTGGGGTATCGAGCGAAGTTCAAAGGAAAATCTTGGTGACTTGTGGGAGACTCGGGGAAAGAGACTTGGGGAAAGATGCGCTAACGTTGGCCACGTAGCAGGCGCGTCAAGCGACAAAATTCAAAGAATCCAATATCACCACCAACAGATCATATATCTTGGCAAAAGAGAATCGCGCGACCAAAATTACGATCGATAACCGAAAAAAAGACAAGATAAAGAAGACAATCAGGAGAGAGGAGAAGATGCGAGTCGCGAATAATCGTTGCGTTCTGAAGCTTGACCTGTTCCGGTAAGGTCCGGTAAATGGTTGGTCATGTGTGGTATTCGGTTGCTTTTATTGGCCAACCACTTCAATACAGTGTATGCTGTATACCCCACTGTATTGTATTTGTTGGCCCCGTGACCTTTTACATTCTTTCCTACTTTGGACTTGATCTTCCTGTTCCCTTTCATCTTCATCTTCCTCGAGTCCAGTCTTTGTTTCCAGGGCTATTACGTGTCTAGACACTTGTTTCTGAGTAATCCGTATATGGCGGTGTGATTGTATATAAGGCCTACCGCATTCAATTGCTTATAGAAATCCCCCCTTTTCCACATGGAGTGCATGCAGGTATATATATTGAAGAAATATCTACCAATATACCACATGTGCTCATTATATATTTTACAATAAACCTATCTATATGTCCTCAATGTGGGCAACTATGTTGTACGTACCTCTACTCCATGCCTATGTTGTAGTTGCATGATCGCCAGTCCCCACACCCAGAAATTGGGGTCTACCTACTCCATAGTCTAGGATCATTTTCCAATTCTCTACATCTACGATCAAGCACAGAGTAGAAAACATAACTTGATCCATACAATGTATGCGTAAACAGTCAATATAACCGTGCAGGATCAACGGTGCGTAAACGTGCATACAGAAGTGGAAATCCGAATAGCCTCGCCCCTCTCCCACCGCCTTTCCACCCCCACCAAGGTCTCAGGAGACACTCGAGCTTTAGCCCTTTTGATTTTTCTTTATCATTTCGAGTTTTGAACTTGTTTCTTCTCTTTCCTCGTCCAACTTCTCCTTTCTCTCGACTCCCTTCCCCCCGACCTTCAATCCTTGGTTCCGTGCCCCCGCCTTCTAAATCTGTAAACAATGGCCGACCACCACGACGACGAGCTCGCTGCCACCACCACCGAGGGTTTCAAGGTGGGAGAGAAGAAGACCCTCGATGAGTACAAAGAGCTCGGTAGGTTGATTCAAATACAATTCAATGGGCAATATCTAGCCCTCGGTGATTTTCCAGCTAACCATCTTTCTCTCCCCCGCAATAGACAAGGACGATGAAGCTATGAACCGCTGGAAGGCCTCTTTGGGTCTCAACTCCGGTGATCCCATTGCCGATCCGAATGACCCTCGCAAGTGTATCATCAAGTCCTTGGCTCTGCAAGTTGACGGGCGTGAGGATGTTGTCATCGACCTGTCCTCTCCCGGCTCTGTCGATAGCCTTAAGGATAAGCCTTTCAAGATCAAGGAGGGCTCCAAGTTCCACATCAAGGTGACCTTCCAGGTCCACCATGAAGTCCTGAGTGGCCTCAAGTACTTGCAGGTCGTCAAGCGTAAGGGAATCCGGGTCAGCAAGGACGAGGAGATGTTGGGCAGCTATGCACCCAACACTACCTCCAAGGTCGATTACTCCAAAGAATGTGAGTATTCAAACCTGGCTTCTGTTTCTTGAAAATCTAGCTTTATTAACCATCCCTTTCTAGTCAACGAGGAGGAGGCCCCGTCTGGCATGATTGCCCGTGGTCACTACAACGCCGTCTCCAAGTTCATCGATGACGACCAGAACACTCACCTGCTGTTTGAGTGGTCCTTTGACATTGCCAAGGACTGGTAAACATGGGTTGAGAGCTATCTCGTGAAGTTATTGAGCGGCCGTTTGTTTTCAAAGCGTGATGAGTTTCCTTCTTTGACAAAACTGTTAGAGATACGTCCCACTGGGCTGTGCTTTGGATCCCAGTTTTATTGTTTATGCGTCATACCGAGTCTCACTTATTGGTGTATGATATTTTCATTTCAGATACAAAGTAACACATCTAGCTGTTTGTGAATGCACAGCTTTATCCCGAACTCCTGTCTAGTGCTGGGGTTAAAAAAAAAAAGGAAATTGAAATACATGAACATTAACATCAAACAAAACATAAACAGTAACCAATGGGTATCATGAGAAGATTCAGAGATTCACAAGAAGTAGTCGACCACTGGACTGGAGCCATCCTTGATCTGCTGCTGCTGCTGACCCAGCTGTTCAAGGCGATGGGCATCATTTTCTGGCGCCGCGTCAAAAATATTGAAAAATCGCTCGCCAGAGTCGCTCACTTCGAGCACACTAGCCAAATTTCCACAGCGGTAGCAGTAGTTAGGTGCACTCCAGACCGTGCTCAGTCGGTCATCGTAAAGAACCTGGTAGCCTTCTTGACATAATTGATGTGCGCGCAGGATGTGGGACATGCTGTTCACCTCTAGGAACTTCCGCACAACCTGTGCTCCAAAAGTGTATCCAGCGCCACGGGGTGAAAGCGAGAATTCGTCACGTTCTGTATCCGGGTCAGACCAGACTAGATCGGCCATGGGACCTTCATGTGGGATCTCGCGGAAACGGTCGATAATCTTGATTTGGTCGATAGAATGGATAGAAGGTGACAAGCCGCCATGTACACAAAATATCTCATCATTAATCACAACGCTCAGTGTCAAAAAGTCGAACATGTCGGTGAAGTAGTGCCAGACATTGGCGTTGCCGTATTTGCGGGCACACTCAGTATAGAATCCGTATGATTGTGTGACTCCGCGCGACTCGTGGTTACCGCGGATGAGGTGCACTCGTTGGGGGTATCGTAGCTTGAGGCACACTAGGAGTGAGATGGTCTCCACACTAAAAAGGCCCCGGTCGACATAATCGCCTATCGATTCTCTTATCAGCAAGACTTCACACCAAATGTGGCAACAAATCTGTTCAAGCCCGAGGCTTGCTTTCATTCCCGAACGGAGCATTCTCCAGGTGTGACTAACCGAGGAATAGGTAGTTTGTATCAGGACAGAAGCCGCCGATCTTGAAGATCTCGATCATATCAAAAAATTGACCGTGGATATCGCCGACCACAGTGACCGGAGCAGCAATATGTACCACATTGCTTTCCTTCATCAAGAGTTCCTTTGCCTTGAGGCAGATGGCCTCGATCACCGAATCTGCGAGCAGCTCTTTTCGGTAGAGCCGGGCGATGCACTCATCGAGATCGATATTCGCTGTGAGCCAACAGGTCAGCATAACCATGGAGATAACCATACCATGGAATGGAAAAGAAAAAGCCCCCAATGCACATACTCGGTAGACCAGGCATTGTGGTGAGATGCAGACACAGTGACTTCAAGACAAACGAGCGACAATGACTCCTTCTGGAAATGGTACTTCTTATTAAATGATGGAAGAACTCCCTGTACTTGGTTCCTGTGTCAAGGTAGGCGGGTGCAGAGAACTAAAGGAAAGTGATATTCGAGAGGACGGGGTCGAGGTCGAGATGGAAGGCTAAAAAGATGACAGTAAAAGGGATGTGTGAGTCAATCTAGCAGCAAGCATCCTGAGTGTAGCCGATCCTCGTTTCGAGTGTGGAGGGAAGGCTCTGAAATTAAAGATCGAGGCGACGTCAGGGCCGAACTGCGGGATGAGCTCAGGCACACGAACACGGTTAAATCCACACCGCCTTTGTTCCTGGACGCCTGGATTACAAGGCCACACGTGCCAACTGGCTAGTTAACTAAACTACTGCTACATACCCATGAAGGTATGTACGACGGAAGAATGTATGGCAGCAATCGCTCAAATATCAAAGGCTTGCCAACGCCTGCCAGTACCACACAGAAACTGTATCCGAATCGAGATACTATTAAACAACAAGCGCCCCGCTGCCACAACTCATGATGAATAACCGCGTGTTGTACACCCAGGTATATATAGTGGGCTTCTCCAGATGGGTATTTACCGCCTTTGCCTCAATCTCTGACTTGCAAGCTGAAGGCCATGATGAACTGATGACCTCGGAAAACAGTACTGGTTATCAAGACAATGCGTCATATTTTCAAGTAACCATGGAAAGATAAATGTTTTTAGGGTTTTTGGGCGGACGGGAAGCGACCCGCCCCGATCCCGAACGGGATTAGCCTGATTTTCATAGATCAGGGAACTCGAAAGTCTCAAACATCTACCTTGACTTTGTCCCACCGTGAAGTGGCAACCCTCCCATCCTTGATCACAGCTAGGATGTGCTCGTCCGCTCGATCCAGAATAGTGATATCCTCCAACGGATTTTCCTTCAAGATCAAAAGATCCGCCACAAATCCCTCATGAATCTGACCCAACCTATGTTCCTGCATAAGAAGACGAGCAGCATTGACGGTAGCACTGCGCAAAATCTGCAATGGATTTAAAACCGAACTGCGGACCGAGAACTCCTTGCTCTGAGCAAAATGCATCGGACCAAGAAGGTCGGTCCCAAAGCAGACGGTCACGCCCGCATCGACAGCCATCTTCATTGCCCCCAACCCCTTCTCAAGAACCTCCTCATTCTTAGCAGCGCCATCAGCAGGCAGGAAATTCATCTCCTTAGACATGACATGTGTAATCAGCGTTGGAGTCAAGAAGACATCCATCTCAGCCATCATATTCGCCGTCTCGAGGTCAATAAGATTCCCATGCTCGATACCGCGCACCCCGAGCTTGATAGCCTGCTGAATCGCCAGTGGTGTGTAGCTATGGCTCGTAACATATGTGCCCGCGTTCCGCGCAACAGTTACAATGGCCCTAATCTCCTCATCCGAGAACTGCACATGTTCAATACGGTCCGTGGGACTGGCAACACCTCCGCCGCCCATGATCTTGATAAAGTCCGCTCCCCGTCGCAACTCTTCGCGCGCATACCTGTAGCACTCCGCTGGGCCGTCCACAATCCTGCTGATTCCGGAGATGGAGCCGACGCAGCAGAGCTGGGTGTCATGGGGCCCGCGCAAGTCGCCGTGACCGCCGGTTTGGGAGAGTGCGTGTCCAGCGATAAAGAGACGAGGGCCTGGGGTTACACCGTCCTCGACGGCTTCCTTGATCGCAAGACTTGCGCCGCCACAATCCCGGATTGAAGTGAAGCCGCGATCAAGCATGGATTTGAGCACATATGGCTGCCGCAGAAGACTGACTGACTCGCTCATGTCTTTGTAGGCTCGTAGATCCGCTTCGCCAGGAACTACTGCGACATGCACATGGCAATCGATCAGGCCCGGACACAAGTATTTTCCGCTTAGGTCGATCACATTTTCTCCGGGAAGGTCATCTGTGGCGGTAGATGAGCCGTCTGTAACGATCTGAATAATCTTGCCTTCCGAGATTCGCAATGTAGCATTCAGGATCAACTTCCCCTCGGCTGGGTCAACAATGGTCGCGTTCACAAAGACCAAGTGTCTTTGAGGATTGAGCTTCCAGGGCTTAATGACTCGGGAGATGTCCATATTTGCAGTATATTTCTCGCTGCTTTGCTTTGAGGGCATATAAAGACAATCCCTATTCAAGTAGGCAACCATATCTCTCATGTAGGTATGGTAACACTGCAGAAAAAAGTAATGAGAGCACAGATCCCAGCTTTTAACCTGCAGTCCGGGGAGATCGGGGAGACTTGATCTTTATATAGAACCCACGTTCCGCCTCGGCTATTTTGATATCAACTGGTTCCACGCTGAATCCATTGAATTCTTTGTTACTTACTCGCCTGCATTGGAGTTGACTGATCTAGCCGATCCAACCAGTCACAAGCAACAAAGGCCAGGGACAACATGAAGCGATCGGCTCCATCGGCAATCAAGCTCACTAGCCGCTGCTAGGCGTTGTATGAATCGGTGAACATGAATAGAAGCGTGGATCGTGGGCTCAATCAGAACCGGCGTGAGTGGTTGGTCATAGATATATTCTATTTGCCCTGGGTGTTAAACAAAAGTCAAGGAGATCCCCATCTGTCCAGATGTTAGGTTATCTATATCCGTAAGTGACCGGTTGAATACAATTACCGAGGGAATGAAGTTGTCAATGAAGACTATCAGAGGTACATATGTGCAGTGAGCATGTCATTGAGTAGACAGATGGTAAGAAGAAAGAGGTCGAAGAGGGAAAGAGCGAAAGGAGAAAGGAACGGTCTAAGGGAAACTGGGGCTGTCCCTATGTACATACGTTTGCACTATGGGACCAAATCTGTTCCACGTATACTCCAGAAATTCAACTTAGTTTTCTTATATTTTCAAGATACCAAAAGGTTGCTAAATCAAATTAGCATCTATAAATGTAACCACCATTCGAACAAGTTTAACCAAGCAACTGCTGTGCCTCTTTATGGACAGCTTCAGTTTCAGAATCAGTCTCTTCTTCAGACTCATCATCTTCCTCCTCCGAGCCAGATTCTTCCGAGTCTGTCTCCTCTTCTTCCGAATCAGTTTCCTCTTCCTCGGAATCAGTTTCGGATTCTGTCTCGGTTTCTTCCTCCTCTTGTAGCCACTGGTCAAGAGTCTTCTTTCCAGCTGGGTCTACAGGCATAGCCGGACCGTTTCGGCCCCGGCCTGGAACAGAAGTGGGTTTGTGTTCACGAAGTGCTTTATCAAGGCGGTCACCTGCAGTCATGGAGGTGGTGTTGCTGGATGCGTCTGGTTTCACATCCTCGGTGCGGAGACTGGGGTCGGGTTCCTGGCCTGGCTCAACCCAGTCTGGGAGATTCGTGTAGCCTCGAAGTCCGTGACAACCGGCCTCGGGGCCGACGACGAGAGTGGCAGAGCCGATGAGCAGGTCCTTGCGCGTCTCGGATGGACTGGGGGCGTGGGGTACTGGCTTTGGTGCCAGGAGAAGGAGATTGGCAAGTTGAGTGGAAGAAGGTGTTTCCAATAGGCTCTTGTAGAGACGTGCCCGATCACGTAGGTCGTAGGAGGTGTCATAACGTGCGAGAAGGAGGATATACCTCCATAATAACGTAATGCGGTCTTCGGTTGCTTCTTCTGTTTCCTTTGTTTCAGTGCCGTCATTTTCTCGGCGGCTCTCCTCTCCCTCTTCAGTTCGCTCGGCACCTTGCAATTCCTCGTTCCCATTGTCAGTCCATTCGTTGTAGAACTCCCGTTGGGATTTGGCGGGGGCTTCGGAGAATGATGACGATGCAGTCTGCTCGGGCTGTTCCTTGGGTGGGTTTTGCAGGAGATGGTGTAAATAAACCTTAGCACCGAGAAGAACAGTCTGTTGTTTGACAATTTCCATCTCATCGGCGAATCCTCTGATCAATATGCGGAGGACATCAGGCGCGATATTGTTCTCTGGGTCAATTCCAGCAAACTCTCCAACCAGCCAGATAATGGTGGCTCTGGCGTCTGGGTGGGTTGTTGAACCCAGGTGCTTGACGAGCTGGAGAACAGTCGTTTTATGTGAGGATGGATCTTGTTGGATTAAGTGACGAATGACAGTCAGTGATTCCGACACGAGGTTGCCGTCTGGACTAGATATCTGGCCGAGAAGGATCCGTAGGCACATGCCTGCGGTACTTGTATCCCCTTGCGCGCAACGCCCAATGGCTCGTACACTCTCTCGTACCAACTCGGGATCTGTGCCTTTAGAGAAGTGCTCTAGTTCGCTGATTATAACTCCTTTCCAGTGTTTTCCGCAATGCGGGAACAGGATGGTTAGCACCTCCAGTTTGAGGCGCCAGATATGCGGCGGGTCGTTGGCGTGGACAAGGAAATGGGCCGTGTATTTTGCAAAAGGCTTGGGAGTCCTCAGAGCAACGGCGACAATGTTGTACAGAGCCATGAGTTGCATGTCTTGGGGGGTTCGTAAAAGAGCCACAAGGGGCCCAACTGCTGACGCAATGTATTCTGAGGGAGCAAGGTAAAGGAAGCAACGGACAACGCTGACAATGACGGCGGAGTTTCGGCTCTGCAGTAGAACCTTGCAGGCTCGGAGTAGAAGCTCAAGATCAGGTTCCATTACCGGTACTTCATACTCCTCGGCATCATTCTGGGTCTCCTGTTGCTGCTTCTCGTCGTCGTAGAATGCCTCCGGGGCTGTGCGCTTAACTTTCCGAGTTCGCTGAGGGAAACATTTTCGCGCATAAAAGGTCAACAGGCGCAACGTCGCTAGCTGGCCCCATTCATCCATATCAACCAGCTTCTTGACTAAGCTGCGATAGTGCTTGTGGATTAGGTCAATCTCATCCGGACACAGTTCCAAGAATGCCGCGACTGCGGGGCCGACGACAAAGTATTGAGAATCACCCAAAAGTGTCTCAAGATACCCCTTCAGTTGTGGCAGCGTGTTGGGGTCTAGACGATAACACTTTGGAATAGCCAAAGCGGCCGCTTTGCGCACGTGTGGACTCATATCCCCACATCCTCTCTTGATGGCCAGCGACACAATCTGGCTGATAACCGGAACCCGGATTCCCGACATAGTCCGAAGCGCCATTGTTCGAACTTGTGGGCTTGAATCGGTCAGCGATTTCTGGATCGCGTTGATGGACAGTAGTGCCAGATCCGGCTCCGCCTCCGCATGGTGGACCAAGTATATGTAAACCAATTTCTTGACTTCGAGGTTGGCGCTGGCCACATTCTTGACAACTGCTGAAAAGAAAGTAAGGGAGGGTTCGGACCGGTACATAAACTATAACAGCAAATTGAGTCAGCCATTACGTTTCCGACAGTTCTTGTTCACGGTCCCCGTACCGAGATGACCCTCCGCATTCCATCTAGGACTTCCCGCTCATGGCGACTGTCGAGGAGCTTCTTGATGTGCGCGGCGCTGTATGTCCGCGAACTATAGTCGGTTCCTGAGGTCCGATTGATAGCAGCGGACTGGGCAGCCTCTAATGTGAGCTCTCGGGCTATGCGCACAGTGACGTTCCAACGGTCAGTTCAGGCTTAATGCCAAGTAGAGCGGATTGCGACCCGACATACCTGTCTCAAGCATCGAGGATATCCTGGAAATTGTTTCCATTTTTCGGGTGTCTGAGCGCCCAGTCCAAGGGCTTTGGATGAGTCGGAGGAAATGGGTGAGAGTGAAAGGAGGAAAGGCGGAGCAGCTCCGCGGAAGTGATGTGGATGATGCCGCAACTCTTCGCCCGCCTTCGATCTGCAACATCTGCAACGTTCTAGCATTTACATACCAACTGACTCAAGGTCCACGACCACCGTGGTGTTTTGTGGTTGACGGATTATGAGTTGAATGACGAAATGATTCGTTCCTCGTTGATGACCTAGGAGGGGCAATAAGAGGGAGCCACAAGACAGCTAGCTATCTGAAGCAATGGGTCCAACATGCAAGATCGCTCACTGCGATCTGTTGTCCGATCTCCTACAACAACTACTTGAGGGCAACTCAGATACCCATCTCATCGTCTGCGCAACCAGAGCCGAGTTCCTGGTGCAACTTACAGCAGCCATTCGCGCACAACGCACTGATCCAGACACTGCTGGGAGCCATGACCTGCTTACGAAAACTATCGGGCTGCTTGCAAGATCCAGCAAAATACGGCTGGCATTCTGCCCGAGCTTGGAGAGTCTTCGGGCATACCTTGCCGTTTTCAGTCCTGCTGTTGGGGTGGCTACTGAGGACGGATCGCTTTCTCATGACCGACAACTCCTTGCTGTCCTTGATATGATAGCTTTACATGTTGCGACTTCGGAATTCTCGGCACAGGGACTCTCGAGAACACTTGCTTCTGTCGTTGAGGCTTCCTCCAGGATGGGGATGGATCTCCGGCTTTATGAGTGCATGAATGCCCTAGACCCTTCAAGTACTGTTTTGGGAAGAAAGCTATGGGATGTTAAAGTCCCCTTATTGAACGGGTCAGTTCGAATGCGATCAGACCAAAGTACCTGGGGTGGAGGGGGCGTCACCGTGAAACGGGTTGCCGAACGCTGGTTTGACTTTGACCAGAAGCATTGACAGGGAAACTGGAATACGCTGAATGCTGAAATCAGAAATCATATTGTAAAATAATGAAACTCCTGGAATGAATTTGTACTGTCGGGTATCCTATAGCAGACCACTGAACTCCTGTTTCGCACATAAATGACAACTGATTGATCATAGAGACTTCTCCATCTCTGTCATGTACAGCTTGATATGTGACTCTAGCTTTAGGTACTGGTCGTGGGCTGACTGAATCTCGGTCTCAATGTTCTCTTTCAAGTCGACCATCTAGAAGAGTGCGTTAGCAACGTTCCATCCCTTATAGCACAGGATAAACATACCTTCTTCTCTGTCTGTTCAATGCGAATACGTCTCCGCTCCATATCGCGTTGCTTCTCCGCACGTTCCTCACGGAGTTGTCTTTGAACATTGCGGAGTTCTTCCATGCGTGCCTGCGCAAGTTCGGCTTTCTCCTGCGCATTTTTCTGAAGTGCCTCGATACGCTCGACCCAGCGAGCTAGTTGACGCTGCAAGAGCTTCTCAGTCTGCTCGACCTCGCGGACGCTGTTCCCCCTGTCCGAGATAGCCTCTGTAGTTCTGGCAGCACGAGACTCCTCTTCGTCCTCCTTTTGCATCTCAGCTGAAATATCATCGAGTAATTTAACACACCCCTGCACGTCGTTGGAAACCACCGTAAACGTATCCGATGAGGTCTGCAGTGCGCGTGCCCGCCTCTCCATCGCATCAATGGAGGCTTTTTCGCGCATCAGATTCTCAGATAGTTCAGCCAATGAGGACTGGAGGGTAGCCGGAGACTCGAGCACATAAGGCCGCAGTTTCTCCGCTTCTTGTCGAGAACGGACGGTTCGTTCGGTCTTCTCTTCCAATTGCTGCTGCCGCCGGGCTCTTTCCGTCTTAACTCGATCAAGTGTCTCTGCGACTCGCGACTGCTCTCGACCCAATTCCAATAGCCGCGCCTTGAGCGCGTCGTTTCGGGAAACTTTCTCCCTCACATGCGCTTCATTCGATTGGAGATCTTGTCGCATCTCTCTCAGCCTTAATTCCATCTCCTGGTTTTCCGCAAGAAGTTCGTCAATGCGCGATTTCGTTTTCTCTGTCTTGTTGAAGTGCTCGTCAATCACAGGTGTTTGCGATTCGCGGAATCGAACAAAGTTGATCAAGTACGAGAAGATTTTGACGAGTCGCTCGTGCGTCGGTTTGGTCAGGTCGGTGAAGGTGAAGTCGTTGACACCGCACTATTTCGTGCCAGAAGTATTAGCATGCTCCCCAGGGCTTCTTGGAGAGTGTGATGGGCAAATACCTCCGCCAATAGCTTTCGGAGCATCATGAAGAAACCCATGAGGTTGCGGGTGTCATTGGGGATAATATCAGGGTACTCGCCGCATATATCTTCTGCAGCTGCATGCATCGCGGGTTCAACGGTCTCCCGGGTCGTGTTCATGAGCAGTTCTGCGAACCATTCGAACACCATCTGGATTTGCTGGGCGTTTGGTTTGGCCAGGTCGGCGAGCGTAAATGGTATACCGATATCGTTGATACATCCTGCGATCTCTTTATCGGGCTATGTTATATTAGTACCAAACGCAAGCTCCGGCGAAAATCAAGCTCACCAGGCGCATGAGGGCGTCATTCTCATCCTCCTTCTTGCGACCTCGACCATGGTGCTGATTGCCTTGGAATTGCTGGCTCATACGGCTGTTATATCCCATCGCGGTAGAGTTACGCGACATGATAGCTTGGGTGCCTGTCACCAGGCAAGGGGCTTATTCACAAAGTGGGTAGGCTAATTGTTGTTGATCGGCCTTAATTGTTTACTTGGAGACAATCCCGCACACCGCCCGATCAGGGTTAGTGCCTGGAGGGGCATTATGCAAACCAGACAAACATAGAATTCATGACTCTTTCTCTTCCTTCTATATTGCTTTGTTCTCACTCTCGCATTCTCGACGCTCATACAACATGGCTTCTACCACTTCAGATGCGGCTGTGGCCGATACTAAACCCTTTGAGTAAGTAAAGCGCGCTCCCTCGAAGCCTTCGCACCTGCTCACCGTTCCTTCAGCATTGTCGCAACCTACAATGAACTCCTCCGCTCCGATGCCGACCTCACCATGCCTATCGCGGCCATTGAAGCTCTAGTCCTTCTTCTCACACAGTCAGCATCTTCAACAATATCAGAGACCTTGGATCTACTCGAAAAGTCCACCGCACACCTGAAGCGATCTATCCCCAACCCTATCGGTCTTTCTGCCGGAACCGATCTTTTCCAACGATACCTGATTACCACACTACAACGTCCTGGACAACTCGGCCCCGCAGGCGATTTTAAAGCTATCCGCACACATCTTTTGTCAAATGGACGGCTGTTTATCCGACGCGCCAAGGAAAGCCGAGACAAAATCGCAGCATTCGGTCGTGGCTTCATTCGCGATGGTAGCACTATTCTCACAAACGGCGGCTCTCGGGCTGTCGCGGCGCTATTGCAAAAAGCCGCAGATGAGGAAGGTGGTTCTTCGGCCGTGCGGTTCCGTGTTATCTACGTTCTGTCTTCGACTTCTCAGGAAAGCAAGCACCCGGATGAAGAACCGGAGGGTATGGAAACAGTCCGTGCTCTGAGAGCAAAAGGTGTGCCAGTTTCGACAATTCCGGAGTCAGCGGTGGCATATTCTCTCGGCAAGGCAGATATGGTTATTGTGGGTGCGGAAGGTGTGGTGGAGAATGGAGGCATTGTGTCGCGCATGGGAACCTACCAAATCGGTCTCCTTGCGAAGGCCATTGGGAAGCCATTCTACGTGGTAGCAGAGAGCCACAAGTTCGTTCGCTTGTACCCTCTTGGTCAGTACGACCTGCCAATTGAGCAGCAAGTTGTTGAATTCAAGTCTGAGGAAGACCTTGCAGAGGAGCGCAAGCAGCAATCCTCCGTCGCTGACACAAACGGAGACACTCCAATCAAGCTACCCCTCTGTGACTCGGTTGATTTCACTCCCCCTCACTTGATCTCTGCGCTGATCACAGATAGTGGTGTCTTGACGCCCAGTGCTGTCAGTGAAGAATTGATCAAAATCTGGTTCTGAAGAAATCACATGTCATAGCAGATCCTTTTCTGCTGTGAATTTCCCAATCTCTCAAAAAGTTTCATCAAAATGATATGGCGGGGAATAATTCAATGTGACACGTGCATTTCACGTGGCTCTACCATATGGAAGGATCATCTCAAGCGAACGATATGGGATTGCCCCTCTTCACACGTCTAAATACAATGTGGATATCTGTCACATTATCTCCACTATGCAGCACAACCATAAGCTGCAGAGACGTGGGCAAATCGCACCCCTCTCTATTCCTATCATCGAAAACCTCGATATGTATGGACATGGATATGGAATGGTTTTCAATTGGGGGTGAGGGGGTTTCTTGACAAAGGGCTTGAACGCAAAAAGTAATAAGCAATAAGTGAATCTCAAGTACTTTTAAAGAAAGTGCAGAATTGTAGTCTGTTCTCCCGTGGTATCAAACGTCTTCCATCAAGTCATGCAGTCATCATCATCAATAATCATGAAAGACCCTCCTTCGCAGTCTCATATGTTGAACATCATGTATGCAACCCCATAGAAGGCTTTACCCTATACATAGACGGGTCCTTAGCCAGGCCTCTTAGGCCTTTCTTACATCCTTTTCATGTCTTCATCAAAAAGAAAGTCATAAGAACAGTCGTAGATCATCAATCATGAATGGCTGTTCAAGCCTCGCAAAAGGAAACAGCACAATGCCAGTCCGCAGCCTAGCATGAACGAATTGTTCACAAGGGAACGATCGGCCCGAGGTAGCAGTTTGTCCCTAACTCGCCCTATCACATCATAGCGAATAGCTCAATTGACAATGCAGTTGACACACCATTCCTGCGTTTGCATCGCAGCGAACGCATACAGCAGCAAGTAGCCAAGAGCAACAAATATCCACAACGCTACCATGTTTGAATTATTTCAATCAGAAAGTCGGTGAATGCGGAATGAGATGTTTCTGTAGGTGTGATAAAGGATTCAAGGGTGTCAAGCGACCACGATGGGGTCAGGTAAATGATGCCAGCGTTTGGCCAGGGGAGTTATTGTCTCCAGTATGGATTCTTTAAGGACGGGAGGAAGGAGGGTTGGGAATAATGTCTCTCTATTAGAACACATAAATGGAAAGACAGAGGAACTCTTCAATGGGATCTCATGCTCTCCAGACATTTTAAACACGACCAGACCGACACTTGACAGATTCTAGACATTTTCATTTTTTTAACTGACACACTTTCTTCCGGGTTCTTCCATCCAATACGAATGCGAGCTGGTTGTCTATTCCGTCCATTGAGAACCCTTGAGCGTGGGACACAGATGCGGGGTTCTTCCAAGAGAGAAGATTATTACTTCAGTCTTTCTCCAGATATCGGGGCCCATGAAATAGTTCTAGATTTCTGTGTGTGACACGCGGGGAATTTCCTGTTCGAGTCATAGATCGCCAGGTCCATCACGGATATTGGATGTGAAGACGGGAGGAATTCATATATTTGGCCTATTCTGCCAATTAAGATCCGGGCATGATCAGTTTAAAATCATTTGGAGAGTCAATCAATCCCATTAGTTGTGCACCGGGCATTTTTCAAGTAGGTACATTATACCATATTGTAGTTTCGAATATCAAGCAAGTGATACAAAACTGCACCCAAAATATATCACGCGAGCCTGACATTCTTAATGAATTTTAGTGAACCTTGGAATACGAAAGTATCGACCTCGGAAAGAACCTTGAGTCAATTCACAGTACAATGTCCATTACAATGTCGTATGCGGTTTTAAATATATATCGCTGTCCATAGGTAAGACTATATATTTTGATCGAGGCCCTGAATCCTCAAACAGAAATGGACCACTATCAAACTAGACTCTGCACCACCATCGTGTCACTTGATATTGAGAAAAGATATGGTCTAAGCCACGTTGGCCGCCGAACTCCTGGAACAACCGGAAGTTTCAGGTGACTACATCAGATGTTGCAGTGTGCAGCTGCATGTTCATCCAACGCCCTGAACCCTGAATGCTCTACATGTGGGAAAGACAATATCGAGTCACTCGTCTACTCGTAGAGATCAAAGATCAACCAAGACGAAAGTATCTCGTCATGCCCCCACAAGATCCAACCCCGCTCTCTGGTCCCTAACCAAACCAGAGCATCAACCTCACCTCCAATCTAAACCAGACACCCAAAAATTAGACGCCAAAAGCAATCTAGCCCATTCAAACAAACGACACCTGCACCCACGCGCGAAATTCCAACGGCCACCTGACAGATTCTAGCCACCCCCGCACCTCGCCTCAGCGCCATACCACACGCCTGACCAACTTTAACAACGCCCCCGAAGACAAAAATCATGGGTGCCCAACCGCCAACAGGCTCTCAACCTCACCAGAAGCTCCACCTGGGACCTGAGACCCAGGGTTCCGGTCTGCGGTCTACATCTGATGCCCACTACCACAGTGGCTGGTCTATCAGGCGCCTTCTGAGCCGACGGGGGAGCCGCAAGTACAGCGTCCTAGAGCGGGAGCCAAATCGATTGCGGAAGCGCATGAGCAACTGAGTTCCTTTTACGGCTAGAGGGACTATCTTAGTCGGTGGTGATCATCCTTGTACCGGTCCGCGCGAGTCTGGTTAGTGCCGGGAGGAACATGGGAGAATATCCATTTTAAGTCACCTTTGCTGTTGGATATCTCACGTTTCGTGGTTTATTTCTGCGCGGTGTCGCATGGAATGCGGGTCCGCATATTGTATTTTCGGCGTTTGGTTAGAGTTGGGCGGGTAGGGGCGTTTTTGGGAGGATTCTGTCTGTCTCAACTATTCTTTTTGGATTGATCTAAATTGGGTTATGTGGACTCTGTAAAGTGCAAAAGTCATTGGTTGCGATCTGAGTTGCCTTGGCCGATTTTGGTATCTTGCGGTGGCGGTTGCCTTCGTGGCGAATTCTCAATGGCTTGAGTCGCCATCCTTCCCAGGTATTGCCACGGAATGGAGTTAAATTTTTGGAATGTAATGTCATTTCAAATTGAGAGTGCAATGTGTAGAAGCCTCTACACTGTACGAAGTAGAGAATCTAGATAAGTGGTGAAGAATGAGATCGGGAATACGATCATCGGATATTCCAAATGCTTATGAGCTTATGTTTTAGTGGAAAACAAAAATAAAATACAGGAATGTGATTCAATGTTGTGACCGCTCCTTGCAGATTTAGTGGCTTGTCAAACCCCTGCCAAACCCGTATCTGAACGTTGTCTCTGAGCTGTTCTTGGCATCGAAGGCCGAATAGTGTTCTCTGTGAGGAGAACGCTGTCAGATTAGAGGTAACTGAGGTCGTTGCGATCAAAATGCAGGAACCATGGTGGAACAATCTGAGACCGGAAGGGTGGAGGTTATGTTGTAAAGCCACGTTAGGGGTTGGTATGGAGTACGGAGTATCTATGGAACACGATGAGGTGAGTTGAAACCACCTGTATAGAGTAGGGAATACAATACTCCGCATAACAATATTCTTTATGCATAGAATATAGGGCAATAGAGGCAAGGAGTGGCTTTAGACACCCTAGATCTATAATCTGAACTACCTTGAATCGAAACCAAATAATAGCGCTGACACCTTGCGACCCGCTGGATTCTCAATGGGATATAATTAGTATGTCCGTATTCCGTACGTCATACTAGTTTGCTAGACCATCTTGATCAACGATACTGAATAGAACAGAGGCAGAAAGTGAAAGACAATACACAATAACGTTAACTAACTAGCATCAATAACAGAATTAGTAATAAATTACAATCCTCCAGGGTTATAGAAGAAACTAAGACAACCCCATCAATGAAATTCGCCGATCATTTCTCTATTCAAGCGTGTGCACGATATCCTTCCCCTTACAATACTAATTTACATATCGTCCCTGCAGGTTGTCACAATAGTTTGAAAACTGCAGAAACTTTCAAAAATCGACGATCCCATAGGCCCAAGTGTGGTCGAAGTGCGTAAGATCGACTCCATTCCCGCGTGTCAAACCCAACGAAAGGCTACCAAAGTCAGCCTGGCCCCCACCGGGCGTTTAAACGGCTTTCCCGAGAGGGCACGAGGGTGAACATGCATGGGACTTGGGTTGTACAGGGTCAAGGCCAATATTACTTCATTTCCGAGATATTATATTAGATCCATTATATACATATATACCCATTATCTATGCAATGTTGTAGAGGGTATCAATAATATACTAACTAAAGGGATGTGTATATTTATAACACTGCGTCATTATGGAGTCCACAGTGGATATCTCTCTCCCCACAGGTCAACTGCCAATTTCCAAAAAGGAATCTAGACTCTCTCTGTGTGACGAGAGAGTTTTTAAACGAGATTGTCTACAACTTAGGGCCAAGGTACCAGGTACCGGTGCAACTGTAATAGAAATATAGAAATATAGAACCTTGGAACAGATAGAATATAGTTAGAATATGTGTATACTTATAAAACACAATAGTAAAATTTAAAATAGAAAAAGCAAATGCCAAGTCTTTCTCTTATTTTTCAGGCCAAAAAGACAGAAAAACAAAAAAAACAAGGCCCTTCTCTGATTGCCCTTTCCTATTTTCTTTTCCGGCTCTTCTTGTCTTTTCGATTTTCCTTTCTCCTTCCTCTTTCTCTTCTTCCTCTCTCTTTCCCTCTGATAGAACTTTCAACCTTTCAACCTTTCAACTTCCTTCTGCTACCCAGACTCTCGATGACTGTGTCACCCTGACTCCCAGTCGCTTTCTTCAACTCTCCTTTCCATCCTCCATGAGTTTAGTCAAACTGTCGCGCCACCGCACTGATACCGATAACTGATCCCACTTGTCCCTGGGCTCGTGCCCCCAAAGCGCCATGGCGATATGGCCCTTTAATCGCAAGAGCAAGCGGCACACCATCCAAGTGACCGGTGCCGAAGCTGCTGATCTTCATTCCTCGTTTGCTGAACCGATCGTCGAGCCTACATTGGGCCGCAAACCATCCAAACGCCAAAGCAACCGCACGTCACGGGCGGATGCTGCAGACAGCCGGCGCAGCTCGGCCCTTGTGCCATCAAATCGACCTATCTCATCTCTAGACCGCCCTGCTTCCATTGTCGATCATCCACGGAACCCCCCACAACGCGACCCTCCACTCACGAGGACAGGCTCGCTGCTGAGGCGCAAACCAAGCCAAAATGGAAATGCCCCGAACAAACTACGACGAAAGCTGAGCAAGCGCAAAGCGAATGAGATCATGCGCGAGCGTGAAATTCGTATGCTCTCGTCCACCCCTATTGATATCCCCTATCGATCGACTCCTGGCAGCGGAGATTATGTACTGGAACATCGCCGCCGAAAGGCAAATGGTAGACGTGCCGACCGCTACATGTCTGACATCAGCCTCTCTATCCGCGACTCCGCCACTTCTTCCACGTCTGACATCTCTGACCCATACACCTACAAGGTCAACGCTTTTGCTGCCTTGACTCCACGCCCCGTCGTTCGTTACGTCGAAGCCCCTCGCCTGCAGACCGCCAGAAGCGGTAACCCGCCTGCTTCCAGCCGACACGACAAAGAGAGGCTCCAGGCCCTGACCATGTCTGAAGACGATTTCTACTATTCTAAACGACGAGTAAATGAGCTCGCTGATTCATTAGATGCGGGGGCTTTGAGAGAGCTGTTGGATCGCGACCGTCGCCGCCGGGAGAAGAAACAGGTCGACGACCAAGAAAGACTTCGGCGTAAGCTGCAGGAGAGGGCTGATGCTCAGCAGGCGCAAGAACAAAAAGTCCAGGTCGCCACCGAGCCCGAGCCCGAGCCCGAACCGGAAAACGAAATTGCCCAACTAGAGCCGTCTATCGCTGGAGTAGCTGAACCCGAAGACGTTGTTCCGAACGAAGAGACCACCGCCCCTCAAGTTGATGAACCAACGGTTGTCGCACCGGAGAATGAATCGTGGTTGCAAAGAGCTTCCAAGGGCAGTGAGATCGCTGGACGCGAATCGCGGGAAAGCTCCCGCGTAGTTGGAAATATTGATGATAGTTCCATTCGTGAGCGGAGATTGGTTCAACGTCCTAGCTTCGCCCCATCACACGACATTACCATGTCCCGGACTACTCTTTCCCCATCTCATTCATCACTTCGACATGGGCTGAATAGTCCAACCCATTCGCAAGTCTGTGGACCCAGCTCCACCTCTGACATCTCTAGAGGAGTGGACTCAGAACGCCGACTTTCCGACACCAGCGGTCGCCGGGGGAACACTATTACGTCCCTGTTCAGACGTGGTTCTTCTCGTCTCAAGCGGACGTACAAAGAGCGATTCCATGACACTACTCCCGAAATTTCCAACGCCTCGCATGAATCTTTCTACAAAATTCAGACCCAATCATCACCCCCTCCGCCCTCGGTTATCCCTCAGAGAATTTTGATGCCCACTGGAACCGTGAAGCGCTCTCAATCCAAGTTCACTGAACACTTTGGCGACGAACCCCTGTCGCCTCCTGATTCCCGCCTTCAGTCCCCAGATATCCCGGAGGAGGTTCTGGAGTCCCCTCTCGAGAGGGATGAGACTTCCTTGCGTGAACCCACACCTAGCCTCGGTGTGGACATCAAGAACCCGAACCGAAGCCATCATCGGTCGTGGGTTTCGGATAGTATGGACACCGAGGCCGATAACGTGCCACTTTCCCAGTCTCTGGCTTCCATTGATTCTGAGGGATCTTGGATGTCAGGCCAGTTTTTCCGTCGGATGTCACAGAAGCCCAGCAGTCCCGTTCGATCAAATTTGAACTCATTTGGCCGAGACTCAGTGGATGGCCCGGCAGATGCCCCGGAAGAAGTTGAATCACTCGATGAATCCCGCCGTCTTAGCAACAATATCCTCGGCGAGCCAGAGCTCGAACCGGAAGCCACAGAAAGCTCAGCAAGCAAGCCTGCTGAAAAATGGCACAACGAAGTCGGTCGCCGCGCTGTTGTGGTGAACCCGGTAGTCCGTCCCAAGTCTACACAAGCAATGCTCAGAGGGTTCCCCTCATTGACCCCCATCTCCGCAGAGGAAGATCACGTTATGGAGGAGACGACTCCTTCGGAACTGCAGCGGATCCCCAGCGCGAAAGCCGAGATTGGTTATGCTGAATAGACTGGGTATGAGTGATCGCCATCTAACAGCAGTCAAACTGGATCTAGCATTTAGCATTAGCTCATTTATCTCTGTCATGGCGTGTCATGCGGGTACCACTGGCCCATCGAGCATCACCTTGACTCAGGCAAATCTGCCACTGAGGTCTTTCGACCCTTCCCTTTGTCACTTTCCTTTGTCACTTTTCCTTTGTCAAAATATCCATCCATGAGCCTTCGATTTACCCTCTGGCCATCTGTACGATTCTGATATCCCCATCGCCCTGTATCCAATTATTGCCCTTGCGAACTCGTTCTCATTCGATCTGTTGATACCCCCTCGTCGCCCCATGTTTTATCTTTACCATATGCATAAATTCTATTCCTTTTTATTCCTGTTGAATACATAACCAAGATGATAAATTCTTATTCCCCTTCGAGCGCTTTCCTTCGTTGCACATACTTGGCGGCTTCTGGCTCTTTTGACCTACCCTTCTTCCATTGCTGATATTCATGAGACATTCTTTTGGAAATTTACTGATGATTGCAATTTCCTCGATCAGTGTTTATCATACATTGAGATCTAGTTATCAGGATGCCATTGTTGAGATCCCCATTGAATATATTTAGTAAAGCCTAGTAGCTGTTGCTGGCAACCTACACAGGCGGTTTTTGTATCTCTAATATTATACAGTATAATATTAGACAGTATTCGGCGTCGATGTCTTTCGCTGCTGCTACCTAGGAACTTGCTCTTAGATTTCTCTATAAATCATAGATACCGTGATTGCCCATCTTATTTCGAGATCCCACCGCCGCTCTGTCGAGTGTGGAAACATCAAGCGACGCAGCGGGCTGTCTAGGTGCGCGGGAAATTCTAACTTTCGCACGAGCGCATCCACGTCCCGATTTTGACGATAAGGAAAATTCTTTCTTGACTTGAAAGAAGGACTTCTATCTCTTCTTCTTAGGTCATATAGTAGTAAGGAAAACTCGCCGAATAGTGCCAAGGCCGGGAAATGCTGACAGTCCAGACTCCATCTTATTCGTAAGCGACCCGAGCTCAGTCCGGAGGTCGGGAGCACGTCATCCTGTAAGCTTCACCTCTCTATCCCATTAATATCAGTACAGAATACAACGAAAAGTACTGACAAATCTCACTATGGTAAGTCCCAATTGAAATCTTCCCTTGGAAGAATCCCAGTCAAACCCCCAGCAAGCTCCAGACATTTCCGGATCAGACCCCGGGCCAGCTCCGACCCATTATTCAGCCGTCTTACCTAATCGCCTCTGCTGGCCCAGGCGAACGTCATGGCCCTATAAAAACCCAACGCCCCTCACTCTACCCCTCCAATCGAGATACTTATATCCACTCCAGTTCAAGCCTTCATATCTTCGTTCTACCTCCAGAACCATCTCCGGAGTTTCATCGTTACTCAATCGATCCACTCCTGTCCAGCGCACCGCTTTCCGACCCTTTTCTTCCACACCTATCCCGCGCTTCACGCCTTCTTCTCTCAAAATGGGTGTCACTGCTATCAAGTCGTAAGTCCGACTATACTCTCATATTCCCGCTGTCGCTTCTGTGTCTGAATTGCGGAAGCATGTTCTACACACTCGTGGTCACCTCAGAAACATTATAGGCACCCCAGCTAACACTTGTCCAGCGAGGCTGAGTACAAGGAAAAGGTCACTTCGGCCACCGGCCCGGTCATCGTTGACTTCTTTGCCACTTGGTGCGGTCCCTGCAAGGCCGTCTCCCCTCTCCTCGAGAAGCTCAGTGAGGAGCACACCGGCGTCCAGTTCTACAAGGTCGATGTCGACGAACTCGCCCAGGTCGCTGCTGAGAACGGTGTCTCTGCTATGCCTACCTTCCACTTCTACAAGGGTGGTGAGCGCAAGCAGGAGGTCAAGGGTGCTAACCCCCCTGCCATCCAGGCTGGTCTCAAGGCTATCCTTTAGATTTGGAAATTGAGATTCGTGATTCTTCATACCATTCATGTATGATCTTTTTTTTTTGGAGGGATGGGCGATCTAATTGAATACTGAATACATGCCGTTCCACGAACCTCTGCCTGGAATATAGACCTGTTCGCTTCTAATTATGTACGGGCTTGAGTGGGAATTCTACATAAATGAAGAAAGAAGGATGACCCGGAACTTTGGTTTAGAGTTGGAAAAAGGAAAGTGTGCATTTGTACACAGTTCTGTCCTACAGGTTGCATGCAGCCCGATCGACAGATTACCTGCATCAACCTGCAGTGAAATTCCCCACAGTTTCTATATAGAACGACCGTAGAACAGCATTGATGTCCAATATGCGGAACACTTGAGTGCTATAGTAGTTAGTATATGCCCCATTCCCATTTGAATATCGAACGTTAATTGGTTCATATTTCGACAACATGTATCTTCGGCATTATTAAGAGGAAGTTTGAGTGAGAAAATGGCAGGAGAAGCTTACCTATGCCTAAGTATAGCCATGAAGGGTAGACAGCCATAGGAAAAGTGTTAAGAGGTTTGAACTGCATGGCACAGATTTGAAGTGCTGAGAGAAATATTTGCCCAGGTGTGTCTGCCGGACGACAAATAGTTCAATAGCTGCCTATATAAACTGTGAATTTTGTAGCTTTTCCATCGTCTTTCCATTTACCATATCCCTTCACATCCCCAGCCTACTTCGATACCATATCATCACTCACTTCAAGTATGGGTAGTGATTCGAGCAGTGACCAAGGCACAGCCCGCTCGGATGCCTTCCAGCCTGAGAATCTTGAATTTGTCGGTTACAATGCTAGACAACATGATTTGTTCTTCAATTCCATTCAGGAGTACTCATCTTCAATCATCAACTTCTGCGCATTCACCCCACGACCGATGGACATCAAATTCACCTCCCGCGTTGCCAAACACCTCCAAAGGAACTCAAATTTGTTCGTGATTATCTACAAGGAAATCGAACCTATCGGTACACTTTTCTTGGAGTCACCTCATCGAGATATGGCCCACCACCGATGCTCCGAGCTAGGAATCGGCATTTTAACGGAGTACCAATATCACGAAACCGAGGCAGTCGAGCGGGCACTGAACTGGGCGTTTGACAGTGCCGGTCTACACCGGGTGGAGATGAACCTTCCATCGTGGAATATGCGAGTGGGGAAGTTGTGTGAGAAGTTCAGGTTTCAGAAAGAGGGAACAAGGAAGGAATGCCTTTTCAAGGACGGCGAATGGTGGGATGAAGTGAATATGGCTATTCTGGAGAAGGACTGGAAGCAACGTCAGATCGAGATGAAGAGGTAGCCCTGGAAGTGCAGTTGATAGATACAACGTAGGGCGCTTTTTATGCTTCAATGACAAGTCTACCTTGGTTTCCATTTTGACTTTCCTCATCAAGTAATTCCAGTAAGAGTACGCGAGAGAGAGAGAACCTTAAGAGAGAATGTTGAAGAGACAGAACTGATCTATACCAAACCTTGCACAAACGGCTTATATCTGACTATGGCCAAAGCCACTATGAAGCCACTGTGCACCTAAGATTTTGCAAGAATTGCCTTTTTTATCTATCTTATTTTACGCATCATAACCACTATGTTTGGAATACCAAGGTTATCATTTAGAACCTATCCACTATACATAAGGCGCCAAAGAAAAACCTTCAAAGTGGGCAAAGAGGCGTTCGACACCAAGATAGTGTCCCGAGCCGATGCTCCGATCTGAGTGGACTCGAAGACAACACCGATCATAACTTTTATCTTTGGACAAACCTTCTTTTATTTCAATTTCTGTGATTCATCCGGCAAAACGAAAAGCCAGAACGCCCTCAGGGACACGCGCTTCTATCCGGGAATTTAATCTACTACGTAAATATGCACGTATTCAACAATGTGGGACTCTGTGGCCCACTCTTCGATCTTTTTTCTCGTTTCCTTCTTGCCGAGGCAATTTAATTAATTAATTGGCATCCTATAATGGCTTTCGTAGAATATGAACTCCCAAGCCATGCAGTCCAGAGGCACATCCCGGTCTCTGGATTGCTATTCCTTTTGGCTCTCGGTGGTGTTCGTGTTGGCCAAAGCTAATGTGATGGATCAATATCTTTAAAATATCCCGAAGAACGGTCTATGTAGAGTACTATTGTAGTATACTTTATTATGTACTTAATTATACGAAGTAAGAGAGGTGTAAATGAACATCCAAGTGGACCTCTAACTTTACCCCTTCTGACTGCAGCTGAGGTGCAGCTGAACTCGCTTGTTAGCTTGGTCCGAGGCTCCGATAATTAATCTAAATAGAACAACAAATTACAACTCTTTATATTATATGGAGTACAAAGAAAAACAATCTCGGAGACTCCGTCTAGGAACCGAGTTTCCATGGTTAATACCACCCCATTATGCGAGTTGTCTTAACGCTAGACACAGAAAAGTATATCCCACAGGATTAATAAAGCATTGGCGTTATGTCAGGGCTCTGATACGCCTATAAAGCCTTGCCCCCACAGTTCATTATCAGCACCGATCCGATCCAGATCCCACCGAGCGAATCATCATGGGATGAAGGCATCGGTTGCAATGTCAAATCTACCAAACCCAAATGAGGTCTTGGGGCCTTAGGACCCCTGTCGTTGATTCATACTACGGAGTACTCCGTATTGGATTTGATTAATTTAGTCTGAACTTATTCTCGCAGCATTGGGCCTCAGCGCTCACTTTCTGGATTCCCTTTTTGTGTGGTTTGTATGCCACGCGAGATGTGGACATGGCGATGGCCCTCTCGGTGGATCTCACGTCTGGATCGCACTAGGGCGCCGTCTTGGTACACTTCAGCTCATTCATTAACTTGGATCGGAGGATTTTTCTCTACCGTGGAATTATAATATGTGGCTAGAGAGGAGCTTGGGCTGGCTGATCTACCCTGGTAGCCTGGTTTTCTAAGATGTTTATTACCTCTGGCCTGATTCCATTAATTTGGATTTTGTGATCTTTTATATCTTTTGTTTTGCTCTCCATACTTATACTAAAAACCAATTTCTCCATGTCGTCACGTTTATATTGATTAGAACAGTCGTCTTTGACTATCGTACCCTCCAACTATACTTGCTACTCGCCAATGTGCGAATAGCGAAATACTAACACCCACCCATTTCTTTCTTTCTTTCACAATGTCGACGACAGACCATGAACCGCTCGTGCGTGTCAGATACCTGGCAGGGTACATTATCCTCTCTTACGTGATTAGTGCAATGGGATGCACAACCACATTGGAGCTGCTCCACCGGCGGACATCGAGGTCAGGTCTATACAACTGGTATGCCCTACAAAATTGTCCTACCTTTACCTACTTCAAAATTCAATCATGTAGCTAACACGAAAAATTACAAGGTACCTTCTCCTAACTTCATCAATCACAATGGGCGGCATAGGAATTTGGTGTATGCACTTTATCGGTAATCGCGCCATCGTCCTGGGCGAAGGCGAGGCGGAGGTGCAAGCCATGTATAATGTCGCCTTCACGGGTACCTCCTTCGTGCTCCCTGTGGTAGTGCTGCTCTTTGCCTTCTACGCCGTGGGTGTCGAGGAGAAGGCAGGCTATATTCGCATCCTCGTCGGAGGCTTGCTCACTGGTAGCGCTGTCTGCGCTATGCACTACATCGGTCAACTCGGAATCTCGAACTATAGGTGCTCTTACCATGTCGCCAACGTCGTTGGCTCTGCGATCATTGCTATTTTCTCCAGTACCGCTGCCCTGGGCATCTTCTTCCGCTGGAGGGCTACCTGGACTGATAGCTGGTGGAGACGAGGAATTTGTGCTTGCTTATTGGCCAGTGCTGTGTCGGGCATGCATTGGACTGCAGCTGCTGGAACAATCTATCGGGATCGCAACCGCATGGACATGCATGGAACTCAGTTGTCGAGGAGTCAGGTTGTTATTGTCTGCACTGTGCTGGTATGTTGGAGATTTCTTTGAAGGTATGGGAGTCTGGAGACTGACAGCTGTCTAGGCCTGTGTTGCATGCCTGATCTTGTCGATGTGTGCTATTCTCGCTGGGCGAAATCGCAGAAAGTCGACGACACGCGCCCATCAGCTTGTTCTCGCCTGTGCCTACTTTGATCATACTGGACGAATCATGGTTACGCCGCAGGCTTTGCTTCCTACAAGGAAGATTGTAGATCATTATATCGGACGGGTATGTCTCTCCCACCAGAATATAGCAGGTGTCTTGACTAACGAATTGCGGACTAGACGTTCAAAGATGACGACCTCACCCGCACCCACCCTACATTCCTGTGGGCCTTTAGGGCGACTCGGAACTGGCCTGTCGTGAAGGACCTGGTTCCCTTCATGCGAAACCGCCTTGATTCCGAAGAAAGCGCCATTGAGAAACACATGCTATCCCGAGGAGTGATCATGGACAAGGATACGGAGTTGCAAACTGACTTTGATACCCTGTTCAAGCAACTGTTCTGTGTCACGGCCCAAGAGCTCTCAGATCAACTTTCTCTGCCTCTCCAGGATCTAGGTACACTCTACGACGATGTTCTCTCTACTGCTATTCCCATCTCGCGACTTTCTCGAGCCATGGGCCGTTCGTCCCTGCGCACCGGCAAGGGCCAAATGATGTTCACTGTTCGCCAGCTACAAAAGAACGAAGCAGTACGCCTGGGATCGCAGGGATACCGCTTCGCAACCATTGAGCATATCACAGGAATGCTTTCCCGACGCATCCACGTCCCCGAAGTAAATCTCGCCAACTCACTCCGCGATATGCGCGACTACGCGAGCTCGAATCGCGGCTTCGATGAGGGAGTACACCTCGTCTCATTCATGATGCGCCCAACAATCCACGATCACTTCGAGATCCTCACCGCAAAGGGCGTCGGCAACCCCCTCCCATCCGCAACCCTCCCAATGAAACAACTCCAAGTCCACCACCTAGAACTCATCTCCCGCATGGAAGGCTGGTCCATGGATGTATGCATACGATATCTCCAGTCCGCCGGCGCAGCGCAAGCCTTCCCTAACCTAGCCGACTTCCGCACCCATCTCACCAAATCCATCATTTCCCTCTCGAAAACCATCCCAGAAGACATGCGCATGGCAGCGAAACTCTCCCCCCGCCCATTAACAGCCCCCTGCCGCAGAAGCCCCTCCAACCCCGAAACAGCCATGCAAAACAACTGCACCCTCCTAAGCTTCTGCGTTGTCGGCACACTTGACACCCAAATCTCCAACCCAGACTACACCTTCACACCTTTCCGTCTCTTCCGCGTCCAGCAACAAGTAAACGAAGCCCTCGCGGACCGCGACGACTTCGCCCGCGAACTGGGTCAAGAACTCTTCTGCACAGACGTGCGGTCGGGCTCGACCGCCAGCGAGGCCGATGTCGCTTCCACGACTAAAATGGCCATCCTGCGTCTGTGGCCGTCGCGCAAGAGCAGGCCGGCTTCGAACTCAGGCTCCGTCTCGGGATACTCCCAGGAGTCTATTGTGGATCATACTGCCACTGCGTTGCGGGATATCACCGTTCGAAAGGAGGTGCGCGTTGATTATACCAGCCTCCATGATACAAATCAGAATAATATCGGTACCCGGGACTCGAGGGCGGTTGTTGTCGGTGGTGGTGAGACTACGCCTGCGACTTACGTTGATGAGTTGTATAGTCTTTGCTATGCGCCGGGTATTCGATTGAGACCTGATGCGTCGTTGCAGAATATCTCGCGGGGATCAACTGCATGTTGATTACTTTTTTTTTTAATTTTTGTTTCTTAGTTTGGTTTTCCTTTTGGGTTTTATGGCTGGCGCGAGGTGGAGTGCATCGAGGAACTGGGACTGGCGTTGTATTGGATTTCTTGTGTCAATGTTGCTATGTATCTATTGTACCTGCGAATAACCGGATATGGTCCAGGATTGTATATATAACTTTTTTCTGACGGGTATATAGATGATATCGATACAAATGCGTTCATTCATGTTCTATATTTCAATGGGAGTGGTAATACATTTTCAGCTTTTCCTAAGTCTTATTATCAATTAAGAGTCGAAATAGTCCTGTTAATACATGACATAAACTTCAAGGTCACAGAGAAAAGCAGAATATCGTCACACGTCAAAAAGGAGACTCGTTAACCAATACATGTAAGAGATGTCATGTACTCCTTGCTGCACACCCGCTGAGAGCGAGTCTAGAACAAATGCAATCTCAAAAGAAGCCCTGGCCAATCAACTAAAGATCTGCCATCCCAATGCCCAAATACTATAGAGCACAGATCTCACAGATCACACATTAGCAGTAGGATCCTCACGTTCCAAGAACGAAGGATCAGCCTCAATGCGGCGCTCAAACTTCGCCCACCAATTATGGAAGCTCTTCAGCGGCACAACATCCTGTCCCTTTTCATTCTGCGCAAAGCTAGCGAGGAAATTAAACGCATTGCCAATAATGCGCTGCGCCAGCACCTTCGTCGAGACCCGCCTCTGCGCCGCAGCCTGCGGAACCAGCGCCATAGACATCTGACCCGAGGGGCGCTGCGCTTCCAGCGCAGCAAGCTGTGGCGCGATATTCTGCGCATCTTCGATTGAAATTCCCAGTGTCATGACACCTGCAGCACCGCCCTCGTCGAGCATGTCGTCTTCTTCCTCGGCTTCTGAGCGGTGCGCTGACGCACCCGGTGGGCGCACGGTGAAGATGCCTGAGGGCTTTTCGTTTGCCAATGCGCCGATGAAGCGGAAGTCGGAGGGATGGCCGCTATTCGGGTCTGGGAGTTGGGCGTAGATTGCGGCACCGGTATTTGGTGGGAGGGTTGTTCCTGGTAGGAGGAAGACGACTATATCACTGAGGGATGGGCTGAGTGGGATTGTGAAGGCGAATTTGGTTGCTTGGCCGTTCGGTTGACTGTCTATTGCGACGATGTCTGTTAGGCACGGGCGGCCTGGGACCACGACGGAGAACATGATATGTGGTGGTAGGGGGTTGGACGAGCTGGAGGCAGCTTGAGCAGCTGGTGGAGCAGAGATTGGAAATGTGAGCTGCGTTAAAGATTCTTTGTCCAGTTCTTTAAGCTTCTTCAAGCTTCTTTTTGTCCTGTTTTTCGATGATGAAATGACATAAGAGGGGCTGCCCTTATCGGCGGTCGATAAGGGTTGGGCTTGGCTAAACAAAGGTCTGGTATATCACCTCTCGACTTCGACTTCACAATTGGGATCAGCTTCTGCATTCAGAAGGCATCATGGGCAAATCCAATTTAGATCTGGTCGGTGAATGCGATAAGTAAAGCTGTCCTATCTTGATTGCCCCGTCCACTCGTGTTTTCGTCTTACACCCCTCAGCTTCCCCTACTACGAGGATGATCGCGCCGCATACACGGCGAACCTGAACCACTACCATGCATTCAAAGTATCCGGATACGACTGTACACTCGGCTATATCCTAAATGCAGTCGTACAGAAATTCCCCTGGTCGGAAAAAAGCTGGGCCATCGACTCGACCGCGCAGACCGTGACACTAGTGACACCAGAGGGAGTCACCCCCGCATACCGGAGCAAGCTCGTCGCCACAGACATAGCCGAAGCTGTGAGGCAAGGTAAATTCGAATTGCTGCAAGGCTGGCGCAACGAGAACTACGCTGTCTACGGCCCGGGCGGAGAATTCCTCCTCGAGATGGAGCGCGCCGCAACCCCACTTTTCGGCATCGTCTCCTACGGCGCCCATCTAACAGGCTATGTGCAGGACGAATCCGGAATCAAGATCTGGGTACCACGCCGCGCGAAAAACAAGCAAACCTACCCAAGCCTCCTTGATAACACCGTTGCCGGCGGCATGTGCACCGGCGAGATGCCGTTTGAGTGTATCGTCCGTGAAGCTATGGAAGAGGCATCCTTGCCTGAGGCGGTGGTGCGCGCTGGAACTGTCTCCGTGGGCTGTGTTACGTACTCACATGTGCGGGATGTGCGCGCGGGCGGCGAGACGGGCCTCATTCAGCCGGAGGTTGAATATGTATACGAACTCAGGCTTGACCCGGGGATTATTCCGAAACCTGGGGATAATGAGGTCGAGGAATTCAAGTTGCTGTCCATTCCAGAGGTGCAGACGGCTTTGGCGCGCGGCGAGTTCAAGCCCAATTGTGCTAATATCATGATTGATTTCTTCGTGAGGCATGGGCTGCTGACGCCAGAAAATGAGCCGGATTTCTTGCAGATTGTTGCTAGATTGCATCGTCGCTTGGAGTACCCGACTGCTTCGCATTACGTGGGTTAGGTTATCTGTTTCATAACCGGAGACATAGGTTAGATATCGTGAACATAAGATCTATCAAATTAACTTCGCTTTCAAATCTGCTTGGATTCCTTCCCATTTGCAAAATCAAAGCAGTATCTGCAAGACTTGCAACCCCCATATAGCAAATGATTCGATGGGAGTACGGTGACAACCGCACTGCCATCTGCTATAAGGGCAAACAAGAATGGAAATTGGCCACTAGAGTTGGATCAGGGATTTTGAGTCTTCGAGGCGCACAGTGCGACTGCCATCCGCAATTACAGCTATATGGGGAGTTAACCCGCCCGAGATTTGTTTTGGATATCGAACGGCAAAGGTTCATCTCATTGATCCCATGAAAATCACATTTGTTATGATAATCTATTGGTATTCCCAAATCAAAATGCAAAGAACGCCTGCGCTGCACCCCATAAGAACGATATGAACATCGGTCCGGCTTAAATACACAGACTTTTCCCCCTTTTAGGCTTTGCCTCAAGATCAATCCAAGATCCATCTGATCCCGCGCCAAGGTCGTAAGCAAAAATTGAGACCTTATTTCTTAAGCAACAAGTACACGTGATCGATTCTCAACGGAGCAAGCTTCTTGTAGGGCCCCTCCAGGTAGAGTAGCAGACCTCCGAAGGACACGAAGACAGCCCTGAAAATGTATACATTAGTTTCAGCAAGAACCCATACATCGGTAACGAAACTCACATGGTATCCTTAGTGGCACCCTCCTCAAAGCGGTATACCTTGCCGTGGCAAACATAATCGTAGTCATCCGCCAGGGTCTGTTCACCCATGCTGACCTCCCTCCAGCTGGCGCGGGTGTCCTCCTTGCCGTCAAGAGAGAGAGTCGAGGCCAGAGCGAGCGAGACCGACTCGCCGACCGCGCATGGGTACAGTTCAGTGTTCACGTCCAGGGTGAAAGTGAGGGAGGCATCGTTGGAGTTGCAAGTAAGACGGGAGACGCGGTCATACTTCTGGGCGTTGATCGAGGTGATCGTGAAGGTATCTTCGAAGAGGAGCGGGTCGGACATGATGAAGGTTGTGACCGCTGGCTTTTCGGTCTATTGACGGGCAATTCGGTAGAGCGGTTTATGCGCAGATAATCGCACACGAGTTATCGTAGGTTCGAAAGCTCGCAATGGCTGGTTGGTGGTTCAAGAGTGGTGAAGAGAACAGTTGGAGTCGGAGGTGGAGAGGTTGATCGGAGAATTGAAGCTTTTTTTTCTGCCGCCTTTTTGGTCCCGCCGATAACGATTCCGTTGGTTTGACATCAGCTCTTTTACAGCTTTACTACATTGTTTACGCGATTTGAACTTTTCCGCCATGTCCTTTCGCAAGCGAAACATCGGTCTTTCTCCTGGAGTTGACCGCAACGCTGTTCCCAATGCTACCGCGCAGCCCGCTGCGCCAGAAAGCACGCCGGGCATCCGCCCCTCCCCCGATGATGGACGGCCAACAACCTCGACAGGGACTCGCTCTCTAGATAATCTTCTCGCAGGCCATGCGGGGCTTCCAATGGGAAAACTCTTGTTGATTGAAGAAAACGGAACTACGGATTTTGCGGGCTCATTGCTGCGTTACTATGCGGCGGAGGGCGTAATCCAAGAGCAGAAGGTCCATGTGGTTGGAGTGCCAGAGCAATGGGGCCGAAGTTTGCCTGGTCTGATTGGCTCAGCGGAGTCCCTGGACGAGAAGAGATCCGACAAGCGCAAGGATGATCGCATGAAAATTGCATGGCGATACGAGCGATTGGGCGAGTTTGGGGCAGTCGCTGGTTCGCGGGGTGGTGAGTATTGAAACAAAACAATGCTTCCAGCTTCAATATGCTGATCAATATAGCCCCTACTAATCCTGGGGAACAGGATACAGCAGCAAAAGAAGCGCCCGCTTTCTGTCATGCCTTCGATCTCACGAAACGTCTCACCCATCCGTCTATCACAAACATGTCCTTCATCCCACTTATGCCCTCAAAAGAGTCACCATTCCTCGCTATCCTTAAACGACTCCAGACCGCAATTACATCCAGCGCCGCCAATACAATCCACCGAATCGTCATTCCTTCTCTGCTCAACCCCACAATTTACCCGCCGAACGCCTCCCAACCCGAACATGTACTCCAGTTCTTCCACGCCCTTAAGGCACTGATGAGCGCGCATACCACTCGGGTGACCGCGATGATCACGGTGCCTCTGTCTCTCTATCCCCGCTCATCGGGGCTGGTTCGCTGGATCGAACTGCTCAGTGACGGTGTCATTGAGCTTTGTCCTTTCCCGCACTCTGCTGATGCCATGGCTACCTCGGGAGCGGCTACCTCACAAGAAGAACCACCGCAGGGTATGCTCAAGACGCATCGGCTTCCAGTTTTGCACGAGCGTGGGGGTGGAAGCGATCAGAATGTCGGACAAGATTGGGCGTTTATTCTAAGCCGCCGGCGATTCGAGATCAAACCGTTCAGTCTGCCACCGGCCGAAGGAGACACAGAAGCGCAAGAGGCGTCGGTTCCAGGCGGAATGCCCAAGAAATCGGATCTCGAATTTTGAGACAATCGATGATTGGTGTGATTCCCTAGACTCAATCGTCCTCCTCGAAGTGTCGTTGGGTCCCTGGTTCTGATAGCATATCTTCCATCTCGATCTGCTCGGACATAGCAGGTCCTGAATTGGCCATTGTGCGGAGGTAACTCGCTCCATATCCGTCCAATCCTGGTCGCACAGAACGAAGGCGATTTCCCAGGCAGGATGAAGCTGCAAGCCATGCTGTTCGGTGTTAGTAATGCGGTCGGGGCTAGTTAAGAAAGGATGCGGCGCGATACTGACCGACAAAGAGTAGCAGGGGTGCAAAGAACACCAGGAACAGCAGTAGTAGGAAGCCCATGATGCCTCAGTATAAAAGAAGAAATATAGAATACTCAACGAATGCCAATGAAGACGATGATAAACAACTCAGCAGTTCGCCTGCCAAGATGACTATTCCTAAAGGGGCCTAGCGCATAAGCTCGGCATTTCCTTCTCTTCTTTTTTTTTGCTCTTCTTTTTTTTTCTTCTCTCTGCAATCGACCCTGGCTTTGCTGGTCAAATCTGAAGCAATTCTGGGTGTCTGATTGTGTTCTCGACACTCTAATACTTCTTTAATGGTAAGCTTCACCCTCAATCTCCCCTACAACGCCCACTTCGCATGATTATTTAAATACAAATCTGTCAATCCCCTGAAGCTCTTTGATACGTCACTGAGTGCTTGCTGAGAAACGTACTGGAAAATGATTCGCGATACCCAAATTTACCTTGCTGGCAACCTGCATCTTTGCATATTGGACGAGCGCTAACTGTCCTTGCCACAGAATCGTTAAAAAAAAAATCCCACAAATCTCAAATCAGAAAGAAAAAAAAAATGGACTTCCAACCAGAACTTCCTATTCCGATTTCCTATGTATCCGGTAGATACCTGTTGTTCTCAATTGACGCCGTGACATACCTGCGACGTGAGCATCACATCTGCGGTGTGCTCATCGGGACGCTGCCCCAGATCCCTCAGCAGAATGTCTTCCTGGGTCTCCCATTGGAGCTGATGCCTGAGGAGGCACGCCTGTTAGTGGACAAGGGTGTAGCTTGCATCGTAGACGAAGCCAAGGCACACGATGGCATGAACACCCTCTTAGAAGAGGATCGCAGGCGGTACCTCCGCGACCTCGAATCCCAAGGCCTGCATGTCTCGCGCATCCAATCAGATCGCAAAGAGCGCAACCGGGAACAAACCTTGAAGAAATTAGAAGAAAAGAAAGCAAAGGCCAAGGCCAAAGCCGAAGCCAGTGCTGCCGCCGCCCAGACGCCTACGGTCCCCGAGGAGGGCACTTCCATCCCGTCGCCCAAGAACGCTGCCGTCGTTGACCTCTTCAACGCAGAGGATCGCTCATCGTCTCCACCGACAGCCTCGACGAGCATACCCCCTCAGAGCGCAATGGCCATTACCCCCGCAACATCTTACCCGCCCCTTCCCACACCTCCATCATCGAGCCATCTTTCAGCACCCGCGGTGCCACCCTCTTATCCCCTCTTCGCCCACCTCCACTCCAAAGGATACTTCCTCTCTCCTGGCCTGCGCTTCGGGTGCCAGTATATGGCCTACCCGGGTGATCCGCTGCGTTTCCACTCGCACTTCCTCGTGGTTTCCTACGACTGGGACCAAAATATCGACATCATGGATCTTGTTGCCGGTGGCAGACTGGGCACTGGTGTGAAGAAAGGTTTCTTGATCGGCGGATCACAGAAGGGAATTGATGAGGTCGATTCGGAGGCTGATCGTGTGGATACTGTGCGTGCTTTCAGTCTTGAATGGGCTGGAATGTGAGGGATGAAGGACGCGAAGGGTTCCACATCCTTCATTTGTTTTGATTTCCAATCTATCAGGCTTATGCCTTTGATTTGCCCTTGGAATGACTCCATGCCTCATGCACCACGCTACGGGGTCGTGTCTGCCTTCCGGTTTCTCGAAACAGATGCACGACTCTCTACTGTGCCTGGTCTCATTGAAACTAGGCAAGAAGAAACATGTCGCTGGTAATTTTGATCATCCTCGATCAACGAAGATACAGATGATATCCCCGGCCCAAAGGTGATCTACCATCACTTCGCCTCCTTGAGTAAGGCATGCGTCCTTGCGCCCGGTCGACTTCGTTGGATTCTCATACCTACTCCCAATGATATCCTTCCGCTGGTTCGTTTTGATGTGGGAACTGATGTGCGTATTTGTGCCGCATATCAGTACCCGAATGGTGACGGGCAAGATTAAAACAAATAAACAGAAAAATGATTGGCAGTAGCTATGAGAATACGACAACGGCCTTCCTCAAAGTCGGCCGGGGCGCAAGAGCGCATGCCTTTCCCAGACTGTTCTGGTAGGAGATGGACCAGAAGATCTGCAAGCTGCTATTTGACTGGGGGAATTTGGCCCTATTGGCGTTGGTGGGCTTCTTGCGACTCAGGTTAGAGGCTTGCAACGGCAAACAGTATGTGGTTAAGAAGAGTCGTCCTGTCTGTTGCCTATCCATGCATTGCCCTACTCAAAATAGCGTATCTTATGACCGTGATGCCACTCGCCAAAAAAGCTCTTCATCAAATGACATCTACACCTTACACTGATGGTCCTGGTGAATCTGTAGTATCATGTTACATTATCAATAAGCTTCGCCTGTTAAAGACGTTGGTCAAAAACATCTAGCTAACCTATGGGGGATGGGGGGTAAATTTCATAAACATCGTTATCCAATTGACACTTCACGGATTATTCGAGCTGAAACTTTATGCTCGTGATATCATATAGTTGGATTGGTGAAACGAGAACAAGTCTAGCTTCATAGAATACCGGCGTACCCGTGCCCCCGCAAAGTATGGCTATGAATCTCGCATCTCAAGGAGTCTCAGCAGCATCAGCGTCTATGCAAGGAGTGCACTTGCACTGCTCGAGGCCGCTTCACGGGTGAGCGGTCAACTGGATCGGTATTAAACCGAGAGGAAACGAACAGATGACTATCTTCTCAAATGTAATCGATGTTCCTCCACTTAAACTTCTTATTAGCTCTGTCCACAGGCCGATTCTCGAACTGGTTTCCATGCAGCTCGAAAACCAACGGCATTGGGGCTTCTGCATCAGATTGAGTCTGCTGATCTCGTGCGCCCTCAGACGTCGTTGGCACAGGCACCGTAAACCGGAAGATAGTATGTTCCTTCGGTATAGCTTTACAAACAGAACCAAGTCAGCAAAATCACGGTAGCACACCTCCCACTCCAAAAGTCAAGACTCACTCTTCATCTCATCCTTCTCAGTAACAATGACGAACGTAAACTTTGTATCCCGCACCACAATACCCTTAGCACCAACCCTCCCAGCACACCGACTCCTCACAACCTCGACCTCAGCCCCGTGGTAGTCCGCACTGACAAGCTTACTTCCATGCGAGGCCGGCGAAACATGGCCATGTGGTCCGGCTTTCACATCCAGGATCTCTTGCATATACCCGATCCACAGCTCATGCAGGCCCTTGAAAATGGCGTATTTGCATTCTTCCTTGGGCAGGTCGTATAGCCCGGACTTGCGCTTTTCGCGCGCTGAAAGCGGTCGCGGCTTCTGGTGTCGGAGGAAGTATTCTTTCTTGCGTAGACGATGGAGGCGACGCCGGGAGCGGTTGTCGGACGCTGAGGGAGAGGTTGCGCGGAGGAAGAGTGGCTTTTGTTTGATGCGCTCGGTGAATTGTTGCGTTGCGCTGTCTGGGGAGTGGGCGCGTGAGAGAAGGGTGTGCGCGATGTGGGTTTTTGGGGCTGGAGAGGAGGCCATTGTGTTATCTTAGATGCTCGTGTGGCTTTCCAGGGGATTGCAGACTAGGAGTTGGGGGTTCTTGGGAAAGTGTGGTAGTTGGAAGTTGGAGAAAAATTATTTGATGTCACACACCGATAAGATAGGCCATCTATAGACCAAAAAGCATGGCATAACTATGCATTATTTAGACATGATCCAGGTCTAATTTTCTATTTCCTACATTCAGATCTAGTCTTGTACATTCCATTCTCTCAATCTAATGTTACCTAGGTAGGCTTAGATTGTCCCTCGGCTCTTCGATGCTTCCCCGCATATATCATTTTGAGTGTGACATTGGAAACCTGTAGGTATATTACAGAGCCACCACCCTTCCCACGTGCTAAAAGTGTGACAAATTCCCTGCAAGGCACTTTCAGACAGCTATTATATACTGTTGAGTCCCTTGAATTGCTTATACCAACATGCAGTCTCAGACCGATCAAAAGGACATCCCCAACAACTTCCCAGGGCTTGCACCCTTCCCAGATGATGTCCCTACAGCACCCCTTCTTCGACTGTCGGCAGGAAAGCTACTAGCAGGTGACCCAACAGAGCACAAAAGACTGTTTCAAGCCTCTACCGACATTGGATTCTTCTATCTGGATCTATCTGACTCAGAGCAAGGCTTGTCCCTCCTCAACGACGCAGATAATCTGTTCCAAATCGGCGAGAGACTATTTGAGCTGAGCCTCGAGGAGAAACAACAATATGATTTCAGCGAACAGAATTCGTACTTTGGATACAAAGCGCAGGGAGCTGCGGTGGTTGACAAGCAGGGGAATCTAGACCGGAACGAGTTCTACAATGTACGTCCCCGCATGCACCTGGACCTTCACAGCAGCTGACCCGGCTATCTACAGGTTTCGAAAGACGATATTTTGGGCGTCAGTGATCCTCTACCAGCACCAGAGATCCTGCATAAAAGCCGACCCAGACTGGCATCCTTCATGCGGGGTTCACATGCACTCGTAACCCTAATCCTAGAGACCCTGAATGACCAACTTGCCCTACCAAGAGACACGCTATCCAATCTGCACCGACAACAAGCTGTAAGCGGTGACCAGGTGCGGTTCGTCAAAGCCCCACCACAGCCAGTAGACGACAGACGTACCGCGCTGGGCCAGCACACCGACTTTGGAAGTGTGACAGTTCTCTTCAATCGATTGGGCGGACTGCAAGTGCTACCGCCCGGTGCTGATGCTGAATGGGTCTATGTCAGACCACTTCCTGGTCATGCTATTGTAAACCTTGGGGATGCAATGGTCAAGTTTACGAATGGACTGTTTCGGTCGAACATTCACCGGGTTGTGGCACCACCGGGGCTCCAGGCTGAGTCGACGCGGTACAGTCTCGTGTACTTTGCACGACCCGAAGATAGTGTGATGTTGCGTCGGTTGGAGGGATCCGATCGTATTCCTGTTATGGAGGATGGTCAGAGTGAAGAGGAAATCAATAGCAAGGACTGGATTATTCGGCGGGCTTTGGGTCGTCGGGTGGACCGTGTTAATGATGTTGACTTTGAGAAGTCTGCTGGGACGGAGCAACTAAGTCGGAGGATCAAGGTCTAGCATTGCTCTGAATAATCATATGTGGGATTATGGAATGGTTACGACTTGAAGTTTAACGCGTTTGCAAGTAAGGTGTTAACGCAGGCACCTCGTTAGGGAAGGGGATGGCCATCCTATGGTCGATAGCCGTGGTGTGGACATATAGCAAAGTCTAACTATTTTGGTGATCTTAGAACTAGTACAGACAATCATGGAAGGCAGCACCAATAACTTCATCCGAAGTTTTCCAAATCGGGAAGGTGCCCTTCCAACTGAGAATATTGTTTCAGTCGGGCCTCTTTGTATATGTCAAACCCCTGGATTTAAGATAGTTAATCTTACATTAATCGAACTTCCATCCAATGGGTCGAGATAAATTACCAATCAAAATAGAAACAGAAGCATAAAGCATAGGTGTGCAAAACTAGCAGAAACAACCCTTGGGCTAGATCCACCAAGCCCAGGAGATGTACTCCATAATACATACATACATACTACACTCCTTTGGGTGGGTCTACTCCGTACTCTACAACATAGATCAGCCCCCTGACACATGCAGACAAACTCTAAGTAGGTTAAGGAATCCTTCGAATACGCGATTAGAATCTCCTGAAGATACGATAGCTCCGATTCTTCAACCCGACACTTCGGTAAAGACAATTAGGTGGAGAGAATCTAGGCTCTTCCTGAAGACCTCTGCTTCTGCATTTATCGTATCTTTTGTGTCTCGGCGATCACCGTCCAGGGGGTGGGAATAAAAGTCGATGCCTCTATATTCCGCACGGAGAATCCTCTTCGATACTACAGATGTAATATGTGTAAATTACGCATTCTCCCCAAGCTAGAAAAAGACATAGTGCAATCTAACCTCTTGGGTCTAGATCTTGTAGGCGTCCTAACTTATTGAATTGGCTAAATATGTGTGACGATGAAAAAGACACGATTGTGCGTGCCTTTTGGTCACCAAACCGTGGTGTTTTCACGCGGGTCTCATTGCTTCCCGCTATCCTTGATTAGGCATAGTGTCATATCACTCGACATTGAGTTCGAGGGCAATACCAACTCAAGAATATGAGCATGGTGCCTAAATCAGGAGTCTGCTGGCCCTTTCCTTTTCTGGTTTTTGATCTGAATACAGGTCACTCATCCAAGACATTCATGTGTTGGTTTCTCATTTTGATTGGATGAAGCCCCACCCCTTGCTTTGTGTATCTATTTCACGCCAGCTTCCCGTCCATCCTATCCTTTCAATTTCAGTACTTATCTTCGAGTTCTTTCCTTCAATCTTGATTTCCCTCCTAGTTCAGCATGAGTGGCTATCCACGTTGGCTGCAGCCTCCTGGAGCAAGATTCATTGCCTTGGGAACAGCAGGGCTGTTTTTTTGAAGATAGAAATGGAGTCATCAAGAGCCCTATCACCCACGATCTCACGGGATGCACTGAATCGCAATTGAGAACATGCAGCACATAGAATATATATCGGATCTATGTATTACCCGCGAAAAGCTCATCTACCAAACTCTGCCGAAGAACCCAAACATCCTCGATTGCCTCGATAATTATAGAGCAAGGCCTGCACTTTCCGTATTTCGATTTGGAAACATTCGCACCTATATACGTGATAATAAGGTGTCTCAGCACATTCGACACAAGTGGATCAAAAGTGCTATTGATGCTGTCGCTTTCATCCATAGCCATGGTGTGGTTCATGGCGATATCAGCCCACGGAATTCCTCATAGCCAATGACCTATCTATCAAACTTTGCGATTTTGCTGGGTCGGTCATCGGCGATATGGAGGCATACGTAGAGGAAGAAGACCGATATCGCTTAGCACCGTGGTCACCACGGTCTTTCAAGACGGACTTGTTTGCCCTAGGATGCCGGATATATGAAATTTCAGGGGGGTACCCGGCCATATGACGAAATCGAAGATGTTAAAGAGGTTGCTAGGATGTACTCTGAGCAGATTTTCCCGAATATTGACGGCTTCAGATATCAAGACCTGATCTACAAGTCCTTGACCTCCGCATACACGACGGCGGATATGCTTTGGGGGGGACTACTATCGTGTTCAAGACTTGATACTGTATGGGCCCGTCTTTCTTCATGCCTCTTAAGGAGGCCCCTTGTAGCGTCGTGTTTGGTGCTCTCTGTTTTGGTCCGTTGGCTTTTGGGCTTGCCAGAAGTGGACTCTGGGATGATCGGATTTTACTTGTTGTACACTCGGGCTTCATATTGTAACTTTTCTCATTGTATTCCTTCCCCCTCTTGAACTGTTATTTCATTCACAGGACCAAATAAAAGAACAGGGAAGTCACATCGAAGTGGACCTCCCTTGCTGAATAGAATTTACTTTCAGTCTAAACAGACCTGGAGCGGATCCAGTGGATAGGCACGGTCGAGACCGAGCCTGGCAATGGCGCTACTCCTTTTTGATCGAACCGTCTGACAATGTCAGATATAGCCGCAAGCTAATCTTTCTAGTCGAAACCTCTGACATCTTCAGACGCGAACTCAAGCTACTCCCTTTTATAGCTCTGTGATTCCGTCGAGCCTCATTCGTAGTTGGTGCCAGCTTCCTTTGCTTAAATCGAACCTTTGAAGGTTGATGGCGTGCCTTGGCGATTCTGTTCAATACAATGTTATTTCGTTGATCCTGTGATGTCCAACTCATCCACTCCTACTTTGCAGACTATAGCGTCTAAGTACTATTGCTGGGTCGGGGTACAAATACTTCACGGTACGCACTAGTTTGGTGCAGCTTCTGTCCGCTCGTATTTTCTCCCGCAATGTACGCTTTCTTCGCTTGCGTTTTCCCACGGACAACAACTCAGTCTTCGGATGCTTCGATTCCACATGAACGCATAGTCGAGACGCTATGAGCAAGACATATATGATGCCGGAGTCACATTCGAGGTTGTTCAAGCTTGGAGAGCATCCCGAGTCTCCAAATCGTTTTCATAGGCCTGCAGAGCATCGAGGGAGGATGAAGTGCCGCACGTATAGGAACACGCACACGGATGGTAAAGGGCAGGAGCACGCTAAACCCAACAAGGAACGCTACACCGCATTCCTTACTTCACCGTCACCACCTGGGCAGAGACCACACAGCAATGGAGAACAAAAGAGACTGAAATAAATTCTTGATTGGGTTAGTTGGCCGTTGAGAATGGATTGCAGTCCCAGCCACTATTAAATTTCCATAAAAAAAGAACACATTCAAGCGCTTTTTTCCCAGCCGCTCAATTCCCAGCGCTCTGGAACCGGGTTGTCCACTCTCCCTCCGAAACCATTACCCCCCCGACTTATTGGCGGCATTATCCTCCGTGCATATTTCAGCAGGTACTTTTGACCGAACCTTCATATAAGTACTCCGCACACTGTGTCTAGACCTCGGGATTTGAGAAAAATGCAAACCCCGCGACCCAACAATCTGGATATTCTGTGCGATAATGCGTTGTGACAGCGGGTAACCCTCTCGTCTCCGGGCTTCCGGGTTTATGTCCTGTCGAGTCGTTTCCCTGCAGCTGTTTCCATACTTGGCTACTCCGTGGTGGATAAAACGGGGATCTCTAGAACTATCCTGTAAGGATAGACGACAGGGGTAAGTGACAGGGGTTAGGGGGTACTTTGTTAAGCGTGAAAAAGCAAAAACATATATTGTATAGATGTTGGACTGGGCCATTTCGAGAGATCAAACGGATAAGCTACTTCTTTCAAAAAAAATTATCAAATATGAAATCCTCTTCAAACCTTCAAATCCACATCAAACCATACTGATCCATACTGATCCATACTACAACAGGAAACTGTCTGACTGAACCCAAAGCCCAGAAATCGAGATATCAGCGGCTATGGGTGATTTCTCCAGGCCAATAACCAGCGCCGTGTATCCCGCTATTTGCCCCACTATATATTGTACATTATTATGCCCTGACTTGGCTTTTCAATGCACTCCATTCTGGGAACACAATCCTTGCAACGAGACTATGTACATTGAAAAACATTGCACGGAGTACCAAATGTTCGGTAATTCCCCCGCCGCTGTCAAAAGTCATGCACCACTCTCAATTTGGTTCAATCTATATATAAATAAAATAATAAAAAAGGCTCGGACCGTGCAAACGGAGCCACACGGGCTGTGTTGCCCACTTACCCACCACGTTCTAAGTCACCTTTACAACACTAAATACTTTCAGAAATGGAAGGAGTATCTAGGTTCCAAATGTGGTACGATTTATGCCCTCTTCGGCCGAAGATAACTCTTCTACCTGAGATGCGTCCACGGAAGGATTCCGGTTTGTGCTCACCTTCCGTGGCGCTGTCTCACCCACATCGTTTGACGGTATATATCAGACCGAGAGATAGGCCCGGGAGATAGGGCATTGGAATTTGGAATTATTGCAATGGAAGATAGATGATAGAAGGCAGACAGTACGCACGACGCACGATGTACTTTGACGAGGCAATTGCACATGCATCGTCCCACTGGGTGGCATGACGTAGGAAAATATGAGTGGGCCAAACCGCGTGGTCTAGGAATAAACGCCGTTGGGATAGTGGAGGGGTTCGATGCAGTGTTCTTTTTTTTGGGGGTCATGTCCGGCAATGACGTCTGCTATTCCCAGGAAGCGGAAAGTGGTGGTGGCTAAGTGGAATTCCTGGTTTAGGTCCCTGTTTGACATTGCCACCGAGTTCCATATTCTGTAACTACTGCTATTGCATGTGTACATCAAGCCATATGCCAATATATTTACAACATAGCGGGTAATATACGATATGCACGTCCGCCCCCGGCCGTCATGGAAATGTACACATCATCGGGTTTCGTGTCGGGGACGCATGCGTAGGTAGGTGTAACCTAGAAATTGGGAAATGTAGGCGCTGCTAGTTCAGGTCCGGTGCTGAATCCTGGAGCTGACCCGGTTAGAGAAATGGGTTCGTTTCAATGCGCGGATGTTAATGCTATCCCATGCATGTGTATGTTATGTCTGTTCTGTCTTGCTTGGTAGGCATATAAAAATGACGAAGCTATCATCGGATGGATCAAGTTTGAGGAAGTATGAATAACATGCGAGATAAAAGCAGTGGTAAACGAGGGATATCATAAAGGAGTGTTGGTCATGGTCGGCTGTAAAGATAAATCGGGTAAACGACTCTGTATGTTGCGAGCTCAGGCCGCTTCGGCAATGCCTGTCGTTGATTCAATCGCCATAGCTGCTAGCTTATCTTCAATGCTCTTGAGAACTTCAGGGTCCGTTTCTCGTTTGGCCTTTTTAGGTCTGCAAGAGGAGTTGAATGTTAGCAAGAAATCCCAAGCCACATATATTGTAGGATTGATATCACGTACGGGATTCGTATAGTTTTCTCACACTTCGCCTGACCACAATTCACACAAGTTTCTGCGTCACCCTGGAACCAAGTCTCACATACGTGACATACATAATGGACTCTTTGGCGAGGCTTCTTCCACGTACGCTCGGGTCTGGGTTTGGGCGGATCAGCATCGCCCGGATAGCCATCAGGATACTTGTCGAGTTTGGCCGGGTCCCGCGGGCATATCTTGCAGCGCACATGGCTGCAACTCGGGCATTCCTTGGATCCGGGGGTAAAGAGCGAGGCGCAGAAGTGACAGTAGCGATGGACACGCTGGCGCACCGGTCGATGGACGAAATCCGGGCCGCCCGTGGGCGATGCCATCTTGATTGAAACCTCCCTGGTGGTGCTGAGTTTGAGGTGCGTGTTCCTGGGATACAGATGGGATTGGATGTAGGTCTCTGGGTTCTTGGGCTTGCGGGTTGACGGTTCGCCATCCTCGCGGGCGCGTGGGTGTCGAGGACATTTTGTGCAGCGGGTGTGCTGGCAGTTGATGCATACTTTCTCTTTGCCGAAGGTTGTTTGGCAGCGGTGGCAGGTACGATGCACTCGCATGCGGATTGGCTTCGTTACGCGGGTGAGCTGGAGGTCCGGGGGTGTCTTCCAGTCGCTGGTGTCGATGGTCAGGCCGTATTTGGCGAAGAGGACGCGGGCCTTTTCCTGCTGGGTTGCGCTGTAGTTGGTGATCATGACTGGACCTGGGCTGAAGTCTTGGGCTGGTTCTGGTGGTGAGACTGGTGCCGATACTGTTGCTGATACTGGTGCTGGTGCCGATACTGTTGCTGATACTGGTGCTGGTGCCGATACTGTTGCTGATACTGGTGCTGGTGCCGATACTGTTGCTGACACTGGTCTTGGTGCCGATACTGGTGCCGCTGCCGGTGGTGATGTTGCTGATGGTGCACTATATTAGGCAATGCTAGTCAGCGTCGAGTGTTGAAGTAGAAGAATGTTGTATATCGTACGCCCCAGGAGTTATAGATTGCCGTTTGGACATTGACCGAGGACGGAGGACGGTCTTCATACGCTTAAGGTATTTAGAGAAGCCCTCGGGCTTGTCTTCACGACCATCTTGAGACATTGTTAAGTCGGACTAGAATGTAATGGCGAAGTTCTTGATATCCAGAGTGTCGGGATTCATTCCACACAAGATATGTCAAGTGTGAATAATATCGAAGTGGACCGGGAAGGTGGGATTTCCGAGCAGAAGTTGTCAGGGAAAAGTAGGGACAACCCAATTATTATAGAGAGTCAAATCATAAATCAGACGATAATACCAAAAGAGGTATTGTATAACAGTATAAGAAAAACCAAAGCTCAGACGTGGGGATTCCGAGACTGTGGTTCTGTGGATTCGGATGGTTTGGGATGCTATTGAATATTTCTTTTATTTGAATTTTTTTGCTTGATAATGCTGGGTATTTTACATTTTTATTCTTTTTCCTTTTCACTGTCCCGATTAGAAAGTACTATTTCTCCGGCACTGACTAGTACATATGCCAAAGTATTTCCTCATACTAACCATTATAGGGAGGTACCTACATCCAGGTACTGACCGTATGAAGACTTCGGGACTGGGTAAAGTATTAACTCCGCGACCCATTTAGTCTTTGATGTGCATCCCCACTCTTTCTCCTCCAACCCGGTGACACCTGGAAAAAAATGACTTTGGCCGCGAAACTCTGTGGCCTCAGGAGATTCTCTCCATAACAAACTCATATCCGGGAATAGCGTGCCATTTAATTGGCTCCTTGGACATCAGGGCCCCCCTGTTTCTTGGCACGCCATTGGCTCCCTGCTTTCCCGTCTTGGGACAAACCTTCATGGGGAAACGTTTACGTTTCGTCACGCTCAGTACAAAAGTACAAAAGTACAAAGCAAGTACACTTAAGTAGCCTTTCCCGGCGGTCGACCGGTGGCGTGGCATATGAAGTTTTGAGTCCAAGAGTGGGCCGGACCACCGGGAAGGAGTGACATCTGGCTCCTGGTTTCCCTACGGCAGCACCCGCCATCCCGGCTCCCTTTCCAGAAACAGCTAACTTTCAGTCTATCAGTGGGAGCGGATCAGGAAAAAACATAAGTTGAGGGGCACATAAGCGATGGGCGTGCCTTCAATTTACTCAAGGTTATTGTGGTCGATCAGGAGGTTGGAGTCTTCCCTTAAGACCGGGATTTGGACTGCCCTGGACATGCCGAACTCGTTTACGGATAGAGTTTGGTCGTTTCTTCAAGTCTTTGTACTTTGTATTTGTATACATATGTAGTAATTTGTACGATGTACAATGAACAATGGTACAGCAGAGATAAAGGGATTGTTACCGGACTAGACATAAGTACTCCGTATGGGTGCATACTCGGGATATGTAACTCATTATTCTCATTGATAAGGTATATTTCCTTTTTTTTTTTTTCTTTACAGTGCTGGTCTTTATAGTGCTGACTGGATTATTGGTTACTGGGATTGTGAAGAAGTCTACGCAGGATCCAGAAGCCCAAGCCCATGCAGAATTCCTTTAGCACTGCCGGGCGGCGAAAGAAAAGAACCTTTGACGGACAGGCATCTCTCAGACGATTGGACCAGAAGAGGCCATGCATGATGCATGACACGGGGATCCCAAAGCGCAAAGTACAAAAGTATAAACACGAGCAGTTCGTCTCACGATTTACGATGTACTCCGCAAATGATGAAATCCAAGAGATCAACCGAAAACAAAAGGAAAATTGCTAGGGAGAGGAAAGGAACTGACTACGACCCGAGGCTAATGCGCTACTGCAGTAGCTCAGACGTAACCGTTGATCATGCCATTTTGGAGTTTTATCCCCCAACGGGCTCTTTAGCCTGCAAAAGGTTTTTAGCCTTCTGTCACTTCTAACCCCTTGCAATAAAAAGTGGGCTTAGAAATTGTTTATAAACCTGGCAAGCCCAAGATAATATATTTTTATAAAATTTAGCCAGCGCCTTTGGAAAATAAAAATCAATTTCCCTTGTGGACTCAAAGAGGGACGGGTGAGGAGTGGAGGTTGGTCGGATCGCTGGTCCCATCGTGGTGCTGTATAGTATATGGTAATATTGTGTACGGATTAAGATGATATTGATATTGATACTTAGGCATCCTTTCCGGGCTGTTAGGTAGTTTATCTACTAGATACTTACGGTGACCATACAATCACATATGTCTGCAACAGCAATATTTCCCGTACTTGATTATTACTTGAGTATCCCAGCGGACCTTCTGCATGCAGAGAGCATGAATGACCCATTCCCATGTGCACGGAGGTATAGACTTGCACAATTTGATATACACAATCGAACAATACATACGGAGTACATATAGATAGTGTATGCTGTAGTGTATCCCGTACACTGTAATCCGGAGTCTTTTGCCTCTTATCTGCCATATGACCACACAAAAATACAGTTCGTGCTAATGATGCTCTGCAACATTACATTGGGTCTGTATTCTTCCAATTGTCTAGATACTTCGCCCCATTTACATTTATACATAGACTGCATATCACACTTCCAAATAGCGTGCATTAATACTCGACCCGGTGCAATGGCCCCTGGGTAAAAAGCCACAAACGGATGACACGCCCGCTTTGCCACCGCTATTCCAGAAGTCACAAATTATGGGATTCCCGCCCTTCGTGCCATCCAATTGGTCCTCGAAAGCATAACAGTACTGATATTAGTATCACTATACACTGTACAATATCGAAATCATTGAAGTGGGAGACAATTCGAGACCGAGTAGCACGGTATCTATAACCGCGCATATTGTAAAGGATTTTGACTTTTTCACGTGTACTAAACCACATCGATGAACTTCTAGACCATATCTTGTACAACCTGCACAGGCGGCAAACCAATTGACCTCCAGGGAAGAAAATCAGAGTTTAGTGAACGGTGGAGAGCAAGTCTCGGAGTGGGCGGTCACATTTGGAGGACCAATCAACCATTGCCATATATATTGCATGTCCACTTCAACTAACCCGTTGCACCTAAGCAGGAACGAGCCAATTGTATCAATCAAATGACACGGAGTCTTTTTCAGCGGCCATATAAATGGTCCACGGGTGGAATGAGCAAAGTCCCTCCAGCGTATGACAACTACAAAGATGATCATCGGCCCCCGAAGGTCTTGTGAGATTGAAAAGATTTTGCGCTCGAGAGCTAGGCTGATTCCCTAGCGAGCACTAGGTCTAGTTACATCGATCAGCCTGGCTGTCCATCAATGGCTGGGGGCGATCGATGGCTTAGCTGGAAGATGCAGGGAACATCGCCCCTCTGGACAGGACGACTTGCTATTCGTGAATAATGATGGTAATGATGACAAAAACTAGTACAAGCGTTCTGTGATCAAGCCATTGGCCATGCAGTGCCGGCTGACTACAACTGAGGCCGGCGGAGCCCAGGCGAGTATCGGCATCCCCGAATAATGGGCCTTGGCTACTCTCTCTAGGAACCAGGAGACAGCACTACCTTTGATCACACAACTCGTGAGATCTACCACTAGCTCGGGTATACGAACTGCACCGTTGAAAATCATCTGGTCGATAGATCACAAATTCTGCTGTTGGGACTGCTCCTGTGTGATCGACGCGAGCTTGAGATCCCGGCAATTAGGTTCGTCTAGGTAGCCAAGTGCATGTCAGATTTCGAATTCCAGAAGTACATTCAACACCCGCATACGGAGCAGTGTGTCTGTGTGTGTGCATGGGCGGCATTTACAAGCCAATAGGATCGATCCAGCCAATCTGCGAAAAAAGAAAAAAGGAAAAAGCAAAAACGCCCCGTCCTCTATACAAAACCCACGCCTTGGGTATATGCTCAATCCACTGACATGCCCTCCAACCAAGAGATGCACTGGCTAGCCTAGGCGGCTTAATCCGACCCGGTCAGCTTGGACTTGATGTTGATGATATCTTCATCGGCCTCCACCTCAATCACCCGGTTGACTTGGGCACTGGTGCGCATCAGCTCCACTGCATTTGCATACGACATGCGTTGCATCGGGTTGCAATTCTCGGGGAGCCAGTAGAGGAGAACGTATGGGACTGAGGGGCGTCCGTCTTTCTGTGAGTGCATATCTCATTTAGTACATCGTATCTCGTAGGACTGACCAAGTCTGTATTTTTGATAGACAACTTACGGTAGTCATTGGGTGGCTGAGGAGAATGAATCGTGGCGAAGATTCGGGGAGATCATCAGCCAGATCCTCCATCTTGGAGTAGACTTCATCGTCTTGCGGCCGGATCTCTTGGGTCTTTGCATCAATAATATCTGTCACGCATCGCTTGTCAGCTTCAGACCCAGCCAAGTATAGCGGCATGGTTATATTTGGCACTATATATGTGCTATATAACTCGACTTCTCTCTAGAAATGCATGGGAGATGTAGGAAAGCGCAGATTTAGGGGCTCATACAGATGATAGCTTGCGCATCCTTGGCTCTCGATGTGCCTAGGCGGAACTTGCGCAGCTTCTCCTTGGTTTCTGGCGAGAACGAATATAGTCGTGAATCAGACTACCATAAGTTAGCATTTGATGGGGAAACTTGCGAGGGGGTCGCATGGCCGATGTCAATCAACCTGGTGCGGGGAGACATCTCACCATGTTGGGCGTCAACTGTGGGACAAGCAGGTAGGGTCAAGTAAGGAAAGTCGTGAGTCCAGGGCTAATAATACACAGAATAAAGATGATACTGGTATGTCCGACCTGAAAAACGGAGAAGGCTGCAGGACGTCGATGAAAATGCGGGCGGAGTGTCCCTGTTCCCCCACTTCACTTCCTCCGCGTTTTAAACGAACCTTGGAACAGACCAAAATTACTCCTCCCACTGCTTATATCTTCATGCTCAACCGACTGAGCCTACTGACGCGACACTTCTCACGCCCATTCAGTCCTTATCGTCCCACCAGCCCCTCCTTCTTGACCTCGTCCCTGGTCCCTCGCTCAGGTCCGTCCGCGATGACATCAGCCGCGCACCCGAAGCCCATCCACACGGCAGCATGCCTCATTATTGGCGATGAAGTTCTCGGCGGAAAGGTAATTTGAAATATCCACAGGGTCCCTCATGAGCGGAGCAGGAAATCTGACATTACCTCAACCGACCCTTAGACCATCGACACCAACTCGCCGTACCTAGCCAAGTTCTGCTTCTCGCTCGGCATCGAATTGAAGCGAGTCGAGGTTATCCCCGACGATGAAGAGGATATAATAGAAGCTGTACAACGCATGAGCTCCCGCTATGACTTCGTCGTCACCAGCGGCGGCATTGGGCCCACGTGCGTACAACCCCGTCCCTAGTTTCTCCTCACCCAAGAGAAAATGCAACGCCCACAAGCACGCAAGTAACGCGGCGCTTCATACAAACCCACCGCTAACACATATTCCCATTTACAGACACGATGATATCACATACTCCGCAATCGCCAAGGCATTCAACCTGAAGCTGGAATTGCACAAGCCGGCCTTCGAGCGCATGAAGCGCCTCTCCAAGCCTCACCCCATGCAACCCAACTTCGACTGGGAGACACCCTCGCCAGGCCTGACCGCCAAGCTGCGCATGGTCGAGCTGCCCTTCGACCCGAAGCTCTCCGCCGAGTCACAGGCCGTGTTCGTCGCTGACGACCTGTGGGTGCCGATCGCCGTGGTGAACGGCAACGTGCACATCCTGCCCGGCGTGCCGCGGCTCTTCGAGCGTCTGCTCATGAGCTTGAAACCCTCTCTGATCCCCCGTTTGACCGACCCGGAGGGTAAGGGGACGCACCGCTTGATGTTCAGCACGCCGTTGCCCGAGAGTGCGGTGGCATCGTACCTGACCGAGCTGGCGGCTAAGGTGGAGCCTCGGGGGATCAAGGTTGGCAGCTATCCGCGTTGGGGTAAAAAGCGCAATACTGTTACTTTGGTCGGGGCGGACAAGGCTTACATGGAGTCGTTGGCTAGTGAGGTTGAGGAGAATGTTCAGGGTAAGCTGGTTGCTAAGGAGGATGAGTTGGATCCTCCGTCCGACTCGGAGCATGTTTATAGCCAGTAGACTGTTTGTTATTATCTTGGGATTAAGCCGCGACGTTTGAAATACGCATAGCACATAGAGCATTGCAATTCAACATCTATATTTCAATTGGAGTGTGCAGTATGTCAATATTCCAACAAGGCTAGGTTATCATTTGATGCTATAAGCGCGATTCCTGCACTAAGAACACGCCATGATCTAGTAGCTGTCATAGCAGCCTTGCAACAAGGGAACCCCTGTCAATAAGTCATTACTAGAACGTTGATATATCAAAGCAGTAGCTGTAGGAATCAGACGGAATAGATTGCACCATCGGGGATAGACCGGCATATATATTCATACGCAGAGCACTCGACCGTAGATAGAACAATCAAGATACCAGGAGAACCTCAAACAAAGGTACACGCCGCAATGATGAAAGGCAAGGAATCCACCTTGCCATGAAAGAGCATATATTGACAGCCGTGTCGTCTCGTGGGAGCGACAAGGATAATGATAATAAGAGGCGATAGATAACACCAGGGATCTTTTGCAAAGACTTAAAACGGTAAAAAGACAATAAAAAAGGGACTAATAAAGACGCAATCGGACAACAAAAGGGGAATCAAAATGTTTCGTGAGACGAGGTTGGGCGTCAAGGTCGGCAGTCATCAAGAATGCGAGTCCATTAAAGAACCCACAAACATCCATAACACAAACGACAATGCCACTTTGGTATTTTTTTCTGGTTTGGTTGTTTTTCTGTTCTGTCGAGGTTGCAATCTTTTTGCAGTTTCCGTATGTTCCCATTTGCGATCTGAGTGGCGGGTTGCAGATTAAGGCCATTCAAAGGTAAACAAGATATCCAACTTTCCCAAGGGTGTGCACCACACCCTATGACATATAATCCTCCCGTGACTCTTCCCGATATTGTGTGCTGCATATTTCGGATTCCGGAGGTTTGTTTCGAGATTCGACAGCATCGCAGCAATTCGGATCATTTTGGTATGTTGGTTTTTTTACATGATGATGCACTTCCCGCAGCAGCCAGCGCTTTCGCCTGGCTCGCTCACGTCCATCTTGCCCTCTGGTGCACGGGCGCCGAACGCGCCGGAGCCGGAGGGGTACGAGGACATCTCCTTGTTGTAGCGACGGATCTCGCGGACGAGGTCGTAGAAGGCGTTCTCGACGTTGATGCGGGACTTGGCGGAGGTTTCGATGAACTTGCAGCCGAACTGGCGGGCGAGCGCTTCGCCCTCTGTTGTACGCGGTAAATGGTTAGCCACGGGATTCGGATTCGGAGTTGAATTTAGGGTTCAACGAGAAAGGAGAGTTCAGGGGAGGCTGAACGTAGATCTACGATTGGAACATACCTTGCTCGGAGACCACACGCTCTTTCTCCAAATCGCACTTGTTGGCAACGACAATGATGGGGAAGTAATCCTTGTCCTTGACGCGCAGGATTTGCTGTTGGAAGGTCATGATTTCTTCAAAGGATTGGCGCGACGTAATGGAGTAGATGAGCAGGAATCCCTCGCCGGTTCGCATGTATTGTTCTCGCATAGCCGAGTATTCCTCCTGGCCTGCTGTATCCAGGACATCCAACAAAGCGACTTCATCATCGATCACACACTGCTTGCGGTAGGAATCTGTAGGCGGAAGAAGATTCCGAATCAGCCATGTAGTTCAACTGGGTCCGACACCCCTGGGAAAACGCGACACGATCTGCGCGGCTGGTGAAACGGGGGGTCTTCTAGGTGCTCACCTTCAATTGTTGGATCGTACTCGTCCACAAAGTGGCTCTGGATCAGCTGGATGGTCAAGCAAGACTTGCCGACGCCACCACCGCCGACAACAACCAGCTTGTATTCTCTTAGGAACTGTTGATAAATACGGGCTTAGCGTTTGGGAATGTTCAGAACAAGTCGGGAAAACATTGGATAACAATGCTCTCACCTTTGAGGCCATTATGAGTTTCAGGTAGAAAAGACGAAACGGAAAAGAGAGAAGCCGATCAAAAAGGAATCGCACAATTTAAAGCGAAATCCTAGCCCTTTAGGAAAACAAAGGGAGAATTAGGGGGAGAGTTCGGAGGTTGGAACTGGCGGGAAGAAATAAATGGAGAAAACCAGAGCTTCCAAGGTTCGTCTTCTTTTCTTGGAGAATCTTATTAGTTCGAATCCCAAGGTCTGGGGTAAACAAAAGGATTTAAAATAATTTAAAAACAAAGGGATCTTGTTTCTTTTTTTTTTTTCTCTTCCTTCTCGAGAAAACAGCAAAAGAAGAAGGGAGAGAAGGGGCGAAGGGAAATTCAGGAGATAGTGGGGAGAAAATGGTGATTGGGCCAGAAAAAGGGGACATGCGCGCCATTGAGTGGTTGGTAGATTGCTTTTATATTTACTTTCCTTTTTTTATTTCATCTTCATGATTCAGATTTCGAGGGTTCTTTTGTTCTTTGCTTTTTCTATTGCAGCCTGATCTACTATATAACAGTGCTGGTCGCCTTGTTATTTCCCTAAACAACAGCTCCTTTCTCGATTTGGGTTCCGTGCTTAATATATGGCATTGGTACGCTACTAAATTGTATCTCTACAAGGACATTGATTGGCTTAAGCCTCCGCCCATCAAGGAACGTGCAATTAACGACAATATATAGCAAACATTATATTACGCCTTCTCCTTTTACTCGCAATCTACGCTAAGTCCACAATTACCACGTACCTGCCTTGTCTATCGGCTACAACATACGTGTAGGTATGTACAGTTCGTACAGTGCTCAAAGGTCAGGAAGCCCAGTTCCTCCAGAGTGGATCTGCCGTCCCGGTGGAGATGGGTCCTCTTTGTTGCTTTTAGGGCATTGGCCGACAATGCCCACCTTTCCTGTACGGAGCTATATTGCACTCCGTAAACAAGTTGGGTTCAGAAACAGCATGCACGAAGCAATCACTCAGATAGTGATTCAAAAGCCGAGATTGGGCACCAAACTAACATTCTGGATGGTCCCTCGACACCGCATATTCATCTTGGCTCTCTTATACGCCTGGATAGCTTGCAGTAGACGCCCGCCTTGCATAATTGCATCATCCCGCCGCAACACAATCACCTCTGTCACTTTTGATGATTGGATACATCGGAAAAAATTCTTATTCTGGTTGACGTTCCACTCTTAGAAACCCCACCATATAGAAATTATCGGAGCGTTCGATGCCGATCAACTGGTTCTCACCACGATCGCCATATGCCCTACTAAGATCCAAGTCACGCCGTTTTTCTTGACAGATGCCAAAGCTGCATATCGGGAATTTGATCCCCACCATTATGTTCCTTTAGGCCATAATAAAGTTGGCGGCTGCTTATAAACTGCTTATATTAGCTTTGACAGGTGCAAACTTTGGAGCCCCGCAACTTAGGACTTGGATCCGACCTCCGAGGATATATGCAGAGTCACATTTGGGCGTGGGTCACCTCGAGCTAGGTAATTGTCTATAACATGCTTCACCAGCCATATTTTCACACTCTTTGACTCTTTTACCGACTATAGATTTCTACCCAGGTACGAGTGATGTCAAAGCAAAAATAAAAATAATTTTTGTTCTTGTCCATGGTTCTTCCCCGGGCGCGATGCCTGTCTTGACCTAGACGAGACTCTGTTGCTTCCTTTCCCATGGATGACCGGAACTCAATTCCATGTGCACGACTAAGCACCGCCGGTTAGAACAAAACCTTGGAATCTCCCAAGGTTGAAAGGAGCCGATACCAAATTCCGATATTACTTGGTTGGCCGGTCAATAATCAAATTCCGAGTATATTGTATTCCATAGATTATTCTTAGAAGGTGAGATTTGATAACCAGCAAGGCTGCATCCGTTTGGTTCGCAATGTGGGCTGATCCTGATATGACCCGTCAAACGGACGCACGGTCTGTGATTGATCATGACTCCGGTGATCATGCATCTGTCAGCATCCGGCAAGTAGTACGAGGCACTGTGTTTCGAGGCAGCGCTTAGAAGGAACTACGATGGGATAATGCCGAGAAAACCGATAATGAGCCGCACAAAGCGATGTGATAGGGAATACTATTGGTAGGCATTGTCCAATATTTAGTGACAAATCTACTTACGAAGTCACACAGACGTGATACATACTAAAATAAGTCCATAGACCCAACAAAAGCGAGGCTTGCATATTGTCTAACGGCCAAGTGCAATTTTAAATCAAGAGGCGCGGAGAACCATCCATATAGAGTGCTTTTACGTAGATATCAACCGGATCGATAAAAGTGAACTTGGAATTGCAGCTGGCTCTAGGAGACAAAGAAAAGCCAGACAGATACCCGGAGTCACTCGTCACCTAAGGAAAAGAGCCGAATCACACTTCACTTGATTTGGGACGGAAGGCATACCAATCGCGCTCGACGTGCAACAGGCCATGGGGGTACAAGTGCCTGGGCACATGAGCAGCGACAATTAACACAACGTGTCCAATCTGTCGGAGATTTAAGTACCTGACTCTGAAGAAATCACCGTAATAATTTGTCTACATTGTGAAAATAGAACGAACGCTACCCAACTCGTGCCTACCCAAGGCCCAAGGAGACTAGACAAACTGCCAACAAGTCAAAGTTGAATATCCGGAGCATCAGCCAATAGTCTCCAAATGTCTTTTACAGATCTCAAAGTCGGCGGACTGTATGTCATTCTTCAAGCCCGTCAAGAACCACCCGAGCCCAATGAGTTCTACTGGGGTCTGTATCTCCACTCGGACTGCGCTGGAGGGATGGCATACCACGTCGTAGACTCAGGATCTGGTCTAAGATCTGAGCATGAGTATACTGGTCGAATCTTCGACACTCCACTTCTTACGGGCCTGTTCCGAATTGCCGATATCACTCGTCCACTGCACCCATTTGTCGACAGGGTAATAAGGTCCTACGACAGCACCCTTAACTGTCCCGGAAGAAGCAGCAACAGCAAGTTCTGGGTTTTGAATGTCCTTGCACTACTGATCCAGCCTACGTCCACGGGATGGCTTCCAGTAAATTGTCATAACCTGCCGATCTTGGAGCAGGAAATCCGCGACTGGGGTAATCGAATGTCCCAAGGAAGATGTATTTATCAACGACCCAAGCCAATTGGATCTTCGACAATCTGCGGTTTGCCAGAATGGAAAACACAGCGTGAGTTATCTATTCCCCTTGGGATCTGAGTGTGGGGTAATCATCGATTGACACAAAGCAATGGGATATATAGCCGAACATCCAATCTATCCAAACAGATGATTGAACCATTTAGTACGATTCTCGTGTCGAGCTCCAATTGACCGGTGTATTATTTCGTGTCATATCAATTTTTCTGAATCCAGCTTACTGAATTCCCAATCTAAAGCATGCCACCTCTAGCCATAGTAGCCGGCTTTCCATCAACCGTCACGATTGTCTCCGCAATAATATCCCTCGGTGGCTAAAGTCCCATCCAGAGTAGAAACTGGTCGAATGCCTGTGCGAGCAGTACCTCCACCCCCCAACCATGTCCCACCCTTAATTCTGCTGTGCTGCCGTCAAGAGCGGCGTCTCGGCTTGTACGACATATCGGCACACAAACCAAGAGGTATACTTATATACTCCAATTCTTTTTTGGAACTGATTGGCTTTCTTCAAGCATTACACACATTAATCGACCTGAAACCTCTGGAGCTTCTTCGATACGATTTGCGCATGCTGACCAGGTACACCTCAACCTCGTGAATGTTTGGCTATAAATGTTTAACCACAACAGGCAGAACATGGCTATCGAATGATATTAATTAGTTTTCTTACCAGGACTAAAAAGAATAACTTGGTATCATAAAAAGGAGGAACACATGCAGCAAAAAGGAAATCCGAGCCTCTTCGCCAGGATTTCATGCGAAAGACGAAGCAATCGAAAGCCAACTCACACCAACGTTTGCTACTTCAACCCCTTTGGTATCCTTTTGCGGGGGATAGCTGACGCGAGCCAACCTCGACAACTGGACGGCGAGCAAATGCTCTCTGAAATAAATATCCAATCCACCGACCATGTGAACACTGTGATCAGCACCGTTTCCGCCCTTCTTCTCTCCCCAGCACAGCCTGGGACCAACAATTTCATCTTCCATCTTCCCAGTCCTACTTCCACTTTTAGCCCACACACGCTTAGTCTCATACAGAGTCTCCCAAGCAAAGCCGAAGCTCCCAAACATCCCACCCTCCTTCTTACCCTCAGCTGCTGCACTCTTCCAAACGAAATTGCGCCCTCCATACTCGAATCGTCGCGGCGACCAATTCTTTCTCTGCATCTCTCCATCCGGAATCTCAGTTATTGTGCCCATGTCAGGGATTGTCCGTGTCATCAGCCGGAAACTGCCTCCTTTCGTCTTCTGCAGTCTCACACTCGTCGCCCCGATGTCGGGTAAGAACTCTCCAGCCCGTCGGAGGACCGTGCTGACGATGGGTTCTTCGTTGCTCCACACGAATTGGAGGGCGTACAAGACGTGCGTGTTGGTTGAATCTTTGACGAAAAACCAATATGAGCGCCTACCCAGGTTGACAAGCTCCGAGGAATGCGTAATCCGGTAAGTAACAGTGGGCGTCGAGGGAGAGAGGGTCAGCGAGAAGAAGGGGATTTGCGAGGTGTCGGTATTGAGGAATGGCTGGACGTGGGCTGGAGCTGTGCTGATATCCTTTGCAGATTGACTGGGATCATTTCTGCGGAAAGTATTAAGAGCTTTGCGGATCTGGCAGTTGACAAGAATCAGTGAACTGGAAAAAGTCTGCCATCTGCCAGAATGTGTTGCTTACCTGGGTCAATGACCACGTCTTTCCGTCCTCATTTTCCACCTCCTCCATCGCATCCAAAATCGTCGGTGGCAATATTATACCGTCGAAACTGCCCTTGCGCTTTAGGTCTTCAAGATAGGCCAGTCGTTCTCGATGAACTTGGACCTGTCTGTCGAACATTTTTCTGTGGATTTTGAGGGCATTCCCTTTCTTGTATATTTTGGTCGCTTCATCCAAAACAGTTATGGCGCTCTTGTAGATTTTGATGGCTTCGTCGTAGTCGCCCTTGCGTTCCAAAATGAAGGGCATCGCGGCGAGCTTATAGACCTTATTGTTGGCATCGACTTTTCCTGCCATCGCGTCGGTAGGAAAATAGTTGACTGATGTGAAAAATGGTTTCTATGTCTGATAGTAGCGATCCTGTTTGATCTCGAGGGGTCGGGCTAATGGATCTTAGTGGATGTGGTTTCACTCGCGCTCCTTTATAGAATCGAAGACATCGGAGGTTTTCTTTGTAGCTTAAAGCCAAGATAGAATGTGCCTTGCCAAGGCGTTTCAATGCATAAGATGAGTCCATATAGAAGATGAGTTCGTGTAGCCGTTGTTGGTTGTACTCGAATCAGGTCGTATCGTGGGCATCCTTGGGGAGAGATAACTTGGAAATTCGGTGGAAATGATCACCTGCAGCATCAGCCACAATGCTAGCCTGTCTAAAGGACCCTTATGAACTGCGGTTGGAATACGCAGAGTTGGCATTTGAAGAGAAGGGTACTAACTAGTTAATCGCTTAGCATTACTCTCTTTGAAGCTTGGCAATTAGCCTCAGCCAACCACCCTGTCGGTTAGCGGGAAGGCAGTGAATGGATGCTTTCGGGCACATGGCTATCAAGCAAGCCACCTCGAATATGGCGACTCGGGTTCCACGGAGTATTTTCAAAAGGTTGTGTTTGCGGAGATTCAACCAGTATCTGCGAAGAAATCTGTTCGAGGGACTCTTTTATGTTCACTCAGACAGAGCCATGGATATGGCGAGTAGACTAGAAGACGCAGCGATAGTTAGGGCAATCTGAAATCAAACTATTCGCCGAGTTTATTCTCTGACTATCTCGACCCAAGAAACCATGTATCCTGAGATAACACTGAATCACGCATGTACCTTCGGAATAAAAAGGAAAGGGATTCTTATCTGATAAAAGCCCCTCCATGACTACGGAGTACAAATATGAAAAGTACAAATATGAAATGTTGGCTAAGTGCTAAAATGCCAAAATGGCTATTAACTATTGAAAAAGAAGGAAAGAAGAACTGTCACGGTCACTGACAAGAAATCCCTGACAAAACGGGAGAGGTTGAGGCTGAGGGCGGTCCTAGCTCGTCACTGGACTAGCTTGGTGGAAATTTGCTTTTGCTGACATTGACACCAGTATGAGTCCACCTGGGCACATGTTATGTTACTTGGGATATTTCGGCATCCTTTTCTATCTTTAGCTTTAGAGCTATCTGGCATTTAGAATTGGTTGGGATCTGGAGTTCAATGGATTCTTTTTCTTGCTTCCCTGCGTCTGGGCCCTTTTAGGGCAAGGGGTTCAAGTGGTCTAATTGGGTATAGTGGCAACTTTCACAGACTATCACCTCGCTAGTGCCTAAACAGGCTAGATACTATCCTGTAGTCGACCATGATATAAACAATCAGCCAATAGGAAGGCTCCGTTTCAACGCCTTCTCTTCATTATCCTAAACGGTCTTAGACTGTCCAGTCCCGACTGCTTACTACATGAAACCTGAAATCGGGAGTTCTCATCTTATATGAAGGCGACGGTCGCTCTATCTCCTAACCCATTCCAAATCTTTTCTGTCGCTCGTTTGACTGCCCTCACATTCGTTAATTGATTTAATACAAGATGCGTATCCAATCCCTCGCTCTCCTGGCCAGCGCCACTACCGCCGTCGCTGCGGAGACAGTCACTCTTTTCCTACCTGGGTTCGATGAGCAACGACTTGAGGGCAAGGTCATTGGCACTGTATGCGCAATCATCCCTCTGTTGATTTAGCACAAAATTAATTGATTTTTTACCAGAGCGGCTCCATGACCAAATATTTCATCAAGTGTGCAGCCGATCTTGATGAAACCGAGTGCGGCATTCCAGCCGATGGCATGACCGTGGCCCAAGGCTCTTCAACCGTCAGCCTGGGGTACGGCATGGAATCTATGTGAGTATCCAGCCGTACAAGGAATCCACTTCTACCCCCACAGTCATAGCTGATCCTTTCCTGAAATAGCACCATCGCTGAGAGCTGCAAGTGGGATGCCACAAGCGCGAGTTGCGGCGCGACCTTCGACGAGCGTGGCTCGACTTCCACGTGGAACTCAAAGATCGCTATCACGGAAATCCCTGGCGGCGCATTGATGCCTGTGACCATCACCGCAACTGGATCTGACAGTGCTTCCGCTACCACTGGTGCCTCGGTCTCGGCTTCTACCGCCGCCTCGACTAGCGCTGCTACTTTGACTACCTCCGCTTCTACTTCCGACACCAGTGCGACTGGCACTAGCACTGGTACAACCGCTAGCACTGCTAGGGATTCCTCGGATAGCAGTAGTGCTGCTGCCACCAGCCAGACCGAGACTGGTAACGCTGCTGTGCCCATGATTACTGGAAACGCGCGCTGGGCTGCCGGTGGTGTTGCAGCTGCACTGGTCATCGCCGCTCTGTGATCATCGGGTCATCTTTTGAAATGAGCGTGGATGCGAATAGTCGTGGCTCGGCTAGTACTTTCCTCATGTATACCATGCAATATACGAAGCGTGATAATCTTATTGTACTTCGGCCTTATCGACCTAATTGAATCCGTATTGTTGGCGTCGAATAGGTATGTATGTACTTCGTATTTACGTCACACGACGTGAGATCCGTGGATCTTGGAACAAGTACAGCGCTATGCAAACCTCTAAATATTCATTCGGATCCGAGGCGTGTGAGTTACGACTTGCGGTGCATCACACCAGCCGCAGCCTATAGAATAGTCAGAACCTGCCCGTAAGAGAATCCAAGCGCAGAACAAGCTTACTTGGTGGCTGGGGAAGACCAGGGTGTCGGCGATCACAACATTCTCACGACGACCAGCCGCAAAGACAACAACCTCGGCGATGTCTTCACCGGTCAATGGCTCGACGCCCCTGCCAATGGTCAGTTATATTGTGTTTCTCGGCTTATTTCGCATGACTTACTTGTACACAGCATCAGCTTTGGACTTGTCTCCATAGAATCGCACAACAGAGAACTCCTAATCAAGGGTATTAGCTTCATACCAAACACGATTATAAATGTATGCAATAAGCATACCGTCTCAACTTGACCGGGATCGATTTCAATAACACGAATTCTCGTGGCGATGAGCTCCTTTCTCATCGCGTCAGTGAAAGAGCGGACAGCAGACTTGGTGGCGCAGTAGATGCTACCACCTGCGTATGGCTCGCGGCCGGCGATGCTGCCAATGTTGATAATGTCACCACGACCACCCTCAGAGCGCTTCTTGAAGATGGGAAGGACGGCCTGGGTCATGTTAATGAGCCCGGTGACGTTGGTGTCAAACATGACCTTGATATCCTCGGCAGCGATCTCAGGTGCCTGGGCGACACCCTTGACCAAGCCACTGCACCGTGAATGTCAGTATCGATCGTGCGTATCAATCAGTTCGGCTTGATGTGTATGACTCACGCATTGTTGACGAGGACATCAATCTCCTTGAACTCCTCTGGCAGGGAGGAAACAAAGTTATTGACTTCATCTGGGTTGCTGACATCCAGCTTGACGGGAAGAACCTTGACACCATCGCCAACCTCCTCTGCGATCTCCGCCGCGACCTCCTTCAATGTGTCGATACGGCGCGCGGTGAGGATCAACTTCAGGTTCTTGGGGGACGTGCGGGCGAACTCCTTGGCAGTGCTCTTTCCGATGCCAGATGAGGCACCGGTAACGACGATAGTCTTGCCCTCGAGGCGCTTTGCCATTGCGGAAGCCATGGTGCGTCGGATGGAAGTTCGGTGGGCCGCGAATAGGAAGGAGGTGGGGTTTGTGAAGAGAGCTGGGTTTGTAAAGGGGTGGGAGAGTCGCTGAAAACGTCCAATTGATCTGATGCAAGCTCGCAGACGGGTCATGGATCGAAGTCTCTGTTTTGCTAGGAGAAATGAAACTTATAACACAAAATAAATAGAATAATCATGAACGAGTGCGGGGACTCTGGCGTCATATCGCGTTATGTAATGTAATCACATGTGGGTCCGTGGATGTGCCCGGCCTTGGGCCCGGGCCTGCGGTAAGAAGGCCGATTCTTTATCTCCGTATTAATTCATGGACCTTCGCTATGTTGATAGGCCCTTGGGGGAACGAATCGAACACTATGACAATAGAAGTAATCCCACCCGTCTTGCAGGAAGACAATAAGAGCCACCCATTACTACCTAGATAGATAGCCCTGGAGGTAATTCATCCGCATATACACATGTAGGTACTAAAGTTCCTATTCATCCATCCATGGATACCTACGACTATAATTATTACTAATAGGTTGCTTGGTTTGAGTGCCCTTGAAGGCTACATATGTAGGTATTAATCCTAAGCACGAGGTAAAGGTACAAGTTTTGCTTCAGTGGTGACCATGGGTATATGGCCGCCTGGGGCCGCACCTACGTATAGCTGGGTGACTGCGTAATTAGATACGGGGTAAGAATTAAAGGAAAGCTATACCAACCAAGGTAGCTTTAGTAAGTAAGCCGTCATTGTCGTCTACGTTGATAGGGCTAGCGGCTTAACCAACTAACTCACTCTCTGTTGGAAAGGAAGTACTCAAACAGTGGGAGCACAGATGTCAGTTAACATCCCAGGGGTGAGGACAACGAATTCTGGGTGGGTTGGGCCCGGGGGCTGCCTCATCAAAGTTGAATAGCGAAGTGAGATGCTAGAATGTTGGCCGGAGGCATCAACAGTGGTGGATTGCGTCCGTTGCAGGTTAGTTGAGATAGACGGAGGCCGCGATCGGGTTGCCACGCCGGTGTCATGGGCTACCACCTCTTCCCATAACTCTACCTCGACTGCAAAGCCCCGGGTGTCTTTGATTTTGAAAAGGAGGATAAGTTTCGTGGCACCGTCCGAGTTATTCCACCACCATCGGGCATCCCTCTGAAGCGATGCATGACCTTGGGAAGACCCAACTTCGACAACAAGGGACGGCCAGGGTTCTTCTGCCGGGGGGAGGTTGGTGGCTCCCGAAGTACCGCCTGCGATTGGCCTCACACCCCAATCGGGCTCCTTTCCGCAAAACCGTCCCTTTGAGCTCGTGGCGCCAATGCCTACCCACGTGGATCTCGTCATCGGGCAACTCGCCGCCTCCATTGCCCTCACGAAGTTCTGCTGTAAGAACACGATCAATTGCTCATGCGCATTTCCCGGAATGATTTGGAATAAAACTTGCTCGTCGGTGAAAGTGGCCCTAGAGCCACTATGCTTTTTCTGCAGAAGTTGCTGGATTTCCTTTTGCTCAAGACCAGAGACCAGGAGGTTGTGGGTGGATATCTTGACATTCGCATCGACTGTTGCCTGGATGTGAGCTATCTTCTTCCGCGCTTGGCGTAGGTTGTCGGCCCAAAACTCCTCTGTGTTATCTGGGACACAGAAGTCTGACTCGCTAGGTGTTGTTTTCGAAAATGAACTCTGTGGTTGCATGTCTGGGATTACTATTGAAGACATCGAGCGGTCAACTGTCTGGTCCGGAGAAGTTGTAGATGTGAACCTCGGAGGACCAGGTGTTACGAGGGCCTCTTTCCTCGGATTCGGTGACGCCATCGTGCTTTCCTGGAACAGAATCAATCGATAAACGGTAGTCACAACTATGGCAATAGATAGCGCAAAATAATGGGTAGATTCGAAGTGATTCCTGACACAGTCAACGTGGAGTGACGTGGTGTGCGAAGGTGTATATTGTAATATGGGGACCTGTGAATTACTGTATCCGGTTGGTTTTGCCTTTCTAGGTTTAGCGCCCCAATACGCTGTTTTGTAACCTCTCCCGACGTCGCCTCGACATAAAAGACCCGACCTCGCCCTTTCGACCTCTCTTCTCCTTCTTCCTCTCCCTGGAACTCCTCTATCTTGCACTCATCGCCGCGCCCTTTCTTTCCCTCTCGCCCCCACCGACCATTACGCCTTAGCTTGCAGCCCGACGCACTGCCCCTTTCATTTTATTGGAGATGCCGCTCGATCCGAACCCTAGCTTGTTCTCGATCCTCGGGCTGGAATAGTAATTGCACAGAAGCAGATCCACTAGAATGATCTAGCCCGCAGCGGCATCGTGTGGCTTCAGTTCGATACTCCTACTCCTTCCCTAAGGGAGTGACTGTGCCATACTACGAAGCTATCTAGGTTTTCCTCTGCTAGTAAGCCTTGTTCGTCTCTGGTACCGCCAGCCTCCTTCATATCTATAAAGCGCCGGTGTACCCTCGATGCCGCATTCCCCGCTCCGTCCGCTCTATCCGAGGTTACACTACACAGCCCCGGCGTCACAGAATGGCTCTCGGTTGCCTGGCCACGAATACGACCCAGTTGTCGTCATCGTCGGTCTCTCCGGTTCCCTCTCACCCAGTCGATAAATATTTGAAAGCATTGCCCGGCGATATAGGCCAATAGCGGAAATACCGCACACGCCCCTAATCTCGGTCGGTGCTGCATCTTATAGTCAATGCTAGACAGCGACTGCGAAACTATATCATGATCATACTATTACTTCCCTAATAGAGAAATGGCTTAGAACGGGCTGATGACTAGTGTGGGCATGCATCGCAAGGGTCATCAGCGAGCGTGGCGGGAATCCTTGCCAGTGAACTATAGCCCGTGGTTGTTGGCTGTGAAACTAGCATGGTCTCGCTTCCATGGATGCAATAGCCTCGATTGCAGGATCTAGTTTATACTAACAATATACCTTTTGAATAAATACGTGTTTATAGAAGGCTTTATACGCTGGATTTCTTGTTCATACTATGCGGGAATTTGTATATACAGATGCGTCTCAAGCCGTGATTCTTGGATTTATATGCAAGTTCCATGTAGCTCCGGGAAAGTGATTTCTTCGTCGGTGATTTGCGGCCCCTCAACCTTGGAACTAGCTGGCCAGTGCAGCCTTCTGCGACCTACCCCTGGTAACCTTCTTGGCGATTCTCGGCGTCTCTTGTTTGATTCGCGCTCTTGGACTTTCACTTTCTTCCTGCCTAGTCGGAAAAGCCTCTTAGAAATGTGGAGGGGTAACCTTGGAACAAAAAAAAAAAAATGGGATGTCATTAAATACAGGTCAATCAACTTTGCTCTGTCTATCGATTGCT
>CAJVRC010000898.1:826212-847207 GCA_911456345.1 Penicillium egyptiacum
TTGGATACAAACCAGCGAAAAAGCGCTAGCTATTGTCGAAGCGTACTTCCAAGGTTGGAGTCCACTAATATTGTCGTTGTTGAATCTCCGCCTGAAAGTCTTCCTTGGTACCGAAGCTCTTTCCTTTTGTCGGGCACCTCTTATTCAAAACAATAAATGATAACTATTCCATACACGAACAACCCGACATCTTGCAGACCCCCAGTCAAAGTCCCTCGCAGTGACCTGAACCACCTAAAGAAAGGATATGTTTCCACCAGACTACAGGTTTGGGTGGTGACCCTTGTGCTTGTGACGGAGGATTTCTCGCCTAGCATGAGCCTTCGAGGGCAGAATCACGTTAGCCGTCAGTCCAGAGCAACATGCTTGAAAAGGATGAGAACGAACCAGATAAGCAGTTTCCGAAGGTGTTGGAGTACTGATAACAACGGAGTGCAACGAAGAGCTAGGAGTAGGAGCTGTTCGGGATTCGTTGACAGCTCTAGGCTTGCACCCGCCAAAGATGAATCCTGCGTTATCCGAGACGCTCAACGCCTCCGTACGATGCAGGTCACATTGATTTGACTGCTCAACATAGACCCATGCTTGGCATTTTGATACCTTCTCACACCATCTTTGGCAATCCAAGGCTGTTGCAAGCTCATAGCTAAAGGTGATGGGAGCGCTGTTGAAATAAGCGATTGTCTCACTGTGGATATAGCTCTGACAGTCAGGAAGGGCCTCACTGCCTTGGAGAGCCAGGGCAATCACAAGTAGAATCGAACGGATAGATGCCATGGAGGTAAGACGGTGGAACAGTGTGGAAGGAAGATTGCAAGAACATAAAAAGAATTTGGAAATTCGAGGGTAATTTCCACATCATATTAGCCCAATTTTGAGTGGATATTTTAGCAGAGATTAATGGGGCAAAATAATTAAATGTACTATCGGGATTTTCTCGTTCCTCCCCTGTCTCATGTCTCTGTAATTCGCTTCGAAGACCAGCTAGAGCCCCGGGGCACAACTTTCAAGTAAACCTATGGGAAGTGGATCATGCATACTCGTGCATGTAAGTCAGGACTTAGAAAAATAAACAGTCCCGCTTTAGTTCCACTTCATAAATACTACCTACCATGTACTAGGTATGTACATACATATCTCGCCCCCAATCTATCCGAAATATATATAGTGGAACCTAAGCATTTGACCTCCCAGGGGCCAGTCGAAAAGTTTTCTGGTGGAGACCTATAACTATAAGTAAGTTTATACTTGGTGGCTATAGAAGAGATATATAAGTCCTAGTAAAGCTAAAGCACAGTGGCGCCGCACAGGCTCGAGTACATCTACCGCCTAGTTTCTGCCACTTATTCTGCCGGTTCAAAATATCCCTGACTTCCTAATGTTCGATATGTATACCATCCATTTCACGCAATAATAGCCTACACTCTCCGCAGCATGCCCTCCGCAAGGCTTTTTAAAATACTCAGATCAAGCTACTGCCATGCCTTCTCTGCAGTATCAATCAAAAATATCTAAATTTTCGAAGCTGGACTAGTCTGAATTAGGAAGACGAGAAGAAGGCGGTAAATTTGATTGCCTCAAACATTTGCGGCGCCACTGCAGGAGCTAATGCATGTACGAAATGCATATACCCATACTGCGAAGTGGAGAAGGGGATGTTAGTTAGCCAATTTTCTGTGCTCGGTACCAGCTTCCCTTTCGGCACCGCGTCCGAGGGTTTGGCGGGCATTGTTGACTTTCATATACTAGTGTCATATACTAGTGCTGTGTCCGAGGAGCCGGAAAACCTCCGAGTCACGTTCCAGATCGATTACAGGTTCCACTAGCTAAGGGGCAACAATGAAGAGCTACTCGCCCAATCAAACGTTTCGTATACCACACTTAAAGGGTCAAAGTGTCCTTTTACTCCACATTGTGGCCCTTCGCTTGCATATAGGCGTATAACCCGGGGCCCACTCCCGGTGGGAGTTGTATAGGGACTAGTATATTGCGCGATTAAATTAGTACTCAGTCTCAGAGCAGATTCCACTGGAACGCTACTTTGATAAATTTGAGAATTTGTACTGTATCACGTAGTGTTGGTATTAGATCGAGTTGGTAATGGCCCTGTTGGAAAGATTATCATAGTTTCTGGTCTATCCCGTACCTGAGCATTTTGTACATATGACAGTCCCATCCTCCAGTGCTTTCCAGTCCCAACATCATACACTCATTTCCAAACATCTTTTGCTTCTACACAATACACCTTCGTTTGACTCAAATGATGGGTTTTGCTCGCCCTGCAGGGGCTTTTAAACCCCTACTTGGCCAGCTTATCCTTTTGACGCAAATTGTGTTAATTGCGCAAGCTCACCCGTACAGCAATCACTCTATTTTCCCAGTGGGCTCGGAGGATAACCTCCATCATGTCGTTGCAAGAGCCACTGATGCTCAATTTACGGCCCTGCCAAATTCTGGTAGAATTCGGGTGCACACGAGCTGCTTGAGTTATTGGAATCTCGGTGAATGGGATGCCACTATGGAGCAATTAAAGGTCGTGGTAAGTGAATTTATCCAAGTTTCTCGGGCCATGAACACTGGGATGGGCTCAGAGGGGGGAATTACATTTTTCTAATATCGATTACGAGGCAGGCCAATTACGGCCAGCAGGCTACTCAAATGACACTCGACTTGATCAACAACAACATGAACAACAACAATCCAACCCTTCATGCACAGCAAAGACGCATGATAGATCTCTTCATGGTTCTTTATGGATCTTTCAGGTGGGATGACGTCGCTGCAAAGACGAGAGTAAGAGACCGCGCCGTACGAGTGAATCGTAGGTTACAAATACCCATTCAGCACAAAATGCCAATGCTTCCATTCTTACGAATTAAATCTTTTAGAAATGGCTGCTATTTTCGCGAATGGTCTGATACAGAACACGGCCTACTGGAATTTCTTCTGCGACGAGAGCGAATGGGTCCTCGACCCTAATGTCCCTTCTACTGTTAAACAAGGTGAGTAGTATCCAAAAATTTCCCTTAATTCAAACTTTCATCATCATGAAACCATATCTGACTCATGATATGTGTAGAATTTTGGATGATCAAGGACCTACCAGCTGGTCCTCGCAAGCAAAAAGTGTCCGCGTCTCTTTGTACGATCCCACGAGGTTATAAGGCTGGATTCGGTGGTGGGCAAGCGGAAGCGGTCACGTTAACAGCCAAACACACTCAGGGTAATCCTAATTGGATTACATTTTGTGCTGGGGTGTGGTCTCAGTTGAAATTTCAGACGAAAGTCTGGTATCAACCTGCAAATAAAGCAGCAGTTGTGAAAAACGGTGATTTCCTTTATCATATGATCCATAACACACCAGAGCGACTCCTCGCGCATGAGTTCACCCACGGGCAAAGCCAATTTGGTGCTTATTATGGAAGTGAGTACTTTACGATGCTACTTTCAACATATCGGTCTGCTAATGAATGGCTCTCCTCTAAACTGTTTTAGGGGATATAAAGTATGGCTGGGTAGACATCGTTCAGCTTGCTAAAGACGACAACGCTCAGACTGATGCTACAAAGTCACAGACTGTTAGCAATGCTGGTACGATTTCTTTTTCTGAAATATTGACTTGTGAATCGTACTGATTATCTCTAGATACTTTCACATATTGGATCAATGGTAAGTTGCAGAAACCCCTATGGTTCCTCAAGACGACAGGCGGTAGATTAAACTAACCACCGACGGCTAGGTGTATATCTGGAGATGTGCAACTTCCGCAGCGGGAGGTGTGAAGACCCTGATCAAGCAGCAAACACGCCCCAAAACTAGGACTCTTCCTGACTCACTGTCTGCAAGGCACGTTGTCCTCGGGCCTGCGCGTGTGAGGATCTCTGCTCATTTGGTATTACCGGGGCCCAGTTTTGATCTTAGCACATATTCATCTCTGTGCCTATTCATTCTAGCAAGCAAGCAAAAGGTTCCAGTTGTTCCAAGGTTGGAAACGTTACATGGGACTGATGTCCCATTCACGTATCTTGATAGTCAACTTGGAACCTTGTTTCTTGATATATAATGGAAAATATCCACAAAGAGAAAGACATGCAACTTCTGTTACCTGATATTAATTGAATCGGATTCAGTGTTAAGACTGTAATAATAGAGCTCAATTATTCGCAGAACTATTGAGATAAATGCAAACTGACTTTTTCCTAATATCGGTGACATCCAAAAGGACATCCCCAGAACGGCTTCTTTTTCCTGTTGCAGTCACAGTCTAATCTATTCAATGAGCCGCTGTCCTTCCCTATCATCTTGTCGAACCAATCCTCCATATCTAGATTCCATCAGTAACCGCAGGGACTAAATAGTGAGGTACTACTAACCTTTGTCCTCCTTAAGCTCTAGAACTCGATCGGCCGGACAGCTAGCAATTGGCCTTAGCCGGGAAATCCAATCTTTCAGCGAAAGATTAGCTTTGCGAATGTCAAACTGCACTTGGCCGCTTTGTTTGTTTCCATTGTCGACTCTTTCGAAATAATAATAATTGCCATCACAGATAATATCTTCCAGTGAAAGTGTTTCTAGAGATAACTCGTTCTGTAAAATGTCCAAAAACCTAGACACACAAGTGATCTCTTCTTCGTTGCGTTTCCACGCCATTACGGTTTCCCAGGTAGGACAGACTGAACCTCGAGCTGATTCAGGTGGCTCATACGGGTAATAGTAAGTAGACAACCACCTTGTGTTTGGATATTCTTCTGTCGACGACTCAGAGGATTCGGAAGTCGAGGAATGCTGTGGTAATTGGGGTGCACTTTCTGCCGATGCTGTTTCAGATGCTGGTAGGACTGATAGGGGGGCTGGTCCATATTCTGGCGGGAATACAGTCGGTGTGTACGGTGACGATGTTGAAAATGATGGCAGTGTTGGTTGAAATGATGGCACTGTATGGTGATATGATGGCAGATTTGGGTCAAATGATGGCACTGTAGGTTGATATAATAGCGATATTGGATTGACCGCCAGTGGAGTGAGCTGAGACGCAGGCGATGCATATCGGACAGATGTTTCATTTTCCTGGCGGTCAGGGGACTCGGCATGTTGCGATCTAGGATTTTCTGTGGCTCTCGACTTCTCACTACGCATTGTAACCCGTTGAACTGTGAGGGTGACCAGACTTTTCTTGACACCGAGTAATAGTGATCTCAAAGAGCTGAAATTGATATCAAGCTCGTGAATATGAAGCTTTCGGAGTCGAGTGAAGCCAATGCCATAGAACATGTGTCCAACGTAACTTTTTGCCGGATAGGCAGGCATCTCATCTTGAACAAGATAAGAAGGCATATGATCTTGCGACAAGATCAGTACTTCCAGTTGAGGTGCAAGCTTCCTGAAAAATTTCAGCCAAGCCGTCTCATTGAGATCAATACATAAGTGAAGATCCTCTAGGCCTTCTAGATTAGACAGTAGAGAATCGAATTGGTCTTCGGAGAGGGCAATCCTGGAGCCGATATCACCACAGAAGTTAGAATCACAGGTGTGCAGCTTTCGGGGTCTGCAGCTTGAGCTACATAACGCAAGAAAAAGCTTTGATAATGCCAAGGAGTTCAGTTTTCGTATCTGGCTGGCCTTGTTGGTCCGCGTCGACTCTCCTAGGCTGTAAACATCGAATCGAAAATCGATCCGGCTCATCATCTGTCGTCTTCCGAGGAATGGAACTGTCTTCTGCCGGGGATCAAGCAAAAATTCCGTTCTGTAATGTGCGAGTCCTATTGTTTGGATGTTCTTGAATCGATCCAGACATTCCCGAAGTCGAACACTGAACGCTTCTGATTCCAGCAGGTTGCGATTATCCGCAAGCATGGCTTTTTGGACAGCATGCCGACTTTCCTGCTCGTCGCCTTTGACCTGCCGGCAGCTTTTTGATGATATAGATATCATCCCGGGGAGTTTTTCAATGCCATCGAACACAACAGGGATCATCCATAGCTCTTGAACGTGCTCGCGGAGACCATCTGACTTGGATAGTTCTTCCAGTTCGTGGAGACTTTCGCTTGTCACAATGAAACGGATTTTTTGGTAAAAGGCCTTCGCAAAATTCTCCAGTGTGTTTTTGTACAACGCGCGGCATGATAACCTCAGAGCGACCAATTGCTGGAAATCCAAATGGTTACATATCTTTGAGATCAATTCCACGGGCAGGACTGCAATGGACATTTTGGCTGCGCGTACGACGTTTCGAGGTTGAGAACAATAATAACAAAAGGCTCGGTTGGTTGTCCGCAGAAATGAGTAGGAATCGTAGAATAATTGCTTTTCAATTTCAAGTTCCGAAATTCTCACGAAAAACATGGAGTTCAGTGACCAGGAATGGCGGACAATGGTGTGTGCCAGAATTTGCGCGAGGTAGAAAGCATTCCAAAGTGGAGAAAGCAGTAGGTTTAGGCCACTTTGGTAGTGAGCAGCTTACAGAGATGCTTGGAGATCACTGATCAGATTGCTAGTCTCATTGTGCGTAAGGAGAGAAGGGAAAAGAGGAACAGGAGCAGAGGCGAGGATTGTGATTCCAGACGAGGACTAGCCCTGGAGCCCTGGAGCCCTGAGGCTGGACTGCTTAGTAAGGGAGACTGCATACATAGTAGGCAGTCCGTCCGGTACCGGGATTTCAAGGTCGGCTTCAAGGACTACATCACATGACCCCATCTCTTGGCATTTCTTATGTAATATGGAGGGTCTACCTACCTAGGTAGGTATGTACTTCCAAGGTTGATTTCCTCTGCCACTTCTTGGCGTTCGCTTTCCGTTTTAGTGCTCATCCCTTGCCGCTTTTAGGAAGCCGTTTCTGGCGTCAAAATGGTCATTTTCGGCGTCATTTTCACAGGTCCTCATATTCTAATTGTAGTGTAAACGGCGGACCTGTGAATTACTGTATGTGGTTAGTTTTGCCTCTTTAGGTTTAGCGCCCCAATACGCCGTCACGTAACCTCCCTTTAATGCCGCCGACATAAAAGACCCGTCTTCGCTGCTCTTCCTTCCCCTCTCTCACTTTTTCCATTCTTCCTACCTCTCTATTTTGCACTCATCGCCGCCCCCTTTTTTTTACTCTAGCCCCCACCGACCACTACACATTTGCTTTCAGCCCGACGCACTGCCCCCTTTCATTTTACCAGAGATGCCGCTCGATCCGACGCCTAGCTCGTTCTGGCCGGCCTAGGCTGCCATGCTATCTAGTCGCCTAGGAGCAGAACCCCTAGGATGAGATGACTAGCCCGCAGCCGCATCGTTCGCTTTCGTGTCGATACTCCTTCCTAGTCTTTTCCTAGGGGAGTGATAGTGTATCGTGCTACGAAGCTATCTAGGTCGCCTTCTCTACTAGAGCACCTTACTTGTTAAGCGTCACTTATTCTACCGGCCTCTAACGTATCTATAAAGTTCCGGTATACTATCTTCGATGCCGTATACCCCGCTTTATCCGTATCCGCCCTATCTAAGGTTATATTTGTATAGCCCCTAATATTGTAGAACGACTCTCTATTACCTCGTCGCGAATCCTATAGCGCCTAGTTATCGTTATCGTCGGTCTCTCCGGTCTCTCTATACCTAATCGATAAATCTCGAAAGTATAGTGCGGCGATATAGGCTAATAGTAAAAATGCCTTATATACGCCTAACCTTAGTCGATAATATATTATACGGCTAATACCGGACTATAACTACGGAAACTATACTATAATTATACCTTTACCTATACCTACTAAATAGAGGATAGGCTAACGACTAGTATAGGGTATATATCGTAAAGGTCGTCTATAAGGAAGAGTCGTAGTAATTTTTACTAGTAGACTATAACCTATAGTTATAAAACTAGTATAGTCCCGCGTCTTTAGATATAGTGGCCTAGATTCTAGGAGCTAGTCGGGATCTTCTACGCTAGGTAGAAGGTAGATTCCGCCTTACGTACGACCGTCTTTTCTATATAATATATTAAACGCTAGTTTTCGCCTAGATTCTTTTCGGCTATAGAATCCTTTCTAGGATAAAGCCTAGCTTCTATAAGATTCTCTCGATATTTACCGCTACTAAAGTCCTATCTCGATAACTCCTACCCCGCCTACGCCCCTATAATCTCGCCCGCCTAATAGGACTCGCCGACTACCCTATTCGCCCCTTACTACTTTTCGGTTATAAACTACGGCTAAGCCCTTATTACTTTTATATTCCTCTTAGGATCGGAATTATTCGGCCTCTTAGTATAGGTAGCGTTATAAGGAGGTTATACGCCTTTTAGAAGAGTAATACGGTATAGATTATTCGTTTATAGGGCGCTAACTTAGCCTATATAGTCTACTTATTCTTTAAATAGATTCTCTATCTACTCCCCTTAGTTATCCTCCCTTATCCTCGATTCGATAATTTACTATCTCCCTAATACCTTATCTTAGTATCTTATCCGTGCTCTAGAGCTACCTAGTTATAATCTATCTAGTAGCTCGTTATCTCCGCTACTCCGTTCTATTATAGCTTAGTTCCTTAATAACTATAGATACTTCGCCCTATCCTAAGTATCTAATAGTAAAAATGCCTTATAGATAATCTTATATCTAAACCTAGTAACTAAGTAATTACCTATTTAGATTTTCGGTCTTTAAGGAAGTTATTCTTTAATTATAAGATATAGGTTTAGTATATATATCTAAGCGCTAGCGGATTATAAGAATATATTTCTAATACGATCTATCGCTTTAGATCTAACGATCTTATATTTATACGATTTTTCGTTCTATCTAAGTTACTATTAGCTAGATTATAGTTATAAATATATATAAGTTCTTACCTTTCTAAAATTATCTTATATTCTAGTAAAATACCTAAATAGCTATAAAAATCCACTTATTTCTCTAATTAATAATTATAATAATAGTCCTAATATCTATATTTTATATACTAAGCTAATACTTAGTATCTTAATATAATATTAAATATATATATATATACTCTATAATAATATTCGACTAGAGGCTTTTATAGGAGACCTAGTAGAAATCTAGTAAGGGTCCTTATTATCTCCCTTTTTTATATACTAACTATAGCTACCCTTCCTTATCTAAATATATATAATATAATATAGCGCCCCCTTCCCCTAGCGGAAAACCTAAAGGAATATTTTACTAGTATATTATTAGCGTTTACTAGGTAGTAATTCCCTACTTTTAGACGCTTATCTAGATAGTAGACGCTTTAGTATAAATAACGGCTACCTTAATAGCTATAGTTCCTAATATCTATATAGATATTAGCGTTATCCTTTATCGCCCTTTATATCCTACTAAAAAAAGTAAAATACTAATAGTTAATAGCTTCTAGGATATATAAATACCTTATATCTACTAAGTATTATAATCGATTAGTAGAGAGGTTAAGATAGAAGGATAAGAAAATAGGGGTCTATTTACCTCTATAATAAGCGGTATATAGACTAGAGATAATAAGAGAGTCTTTATCTCCTTATTAGTACGTCCTACGCGTTTAGTCTACTATCCTAGGCCTTATAACGACTAGTAAGTAGCGCTTAATCGATATAATAGTAACGACTAGACGTAGATAATACGTAGACCTATAGCTCTCTCTTTATAGCGTAGCTATTAGATTAAGTAGATAAGCGGGCGAGTCCTACTCTATACGATAGGTTAGTAATAGAATAGATTAGTAGATAGGTCCTATCTAAATTCTATCCTTCTAGAGCCTTTCTATTAAATAAGACGTGATTAGACTAAGAAGAAGTATAAAGCTATATATCCCGCTCGCTATTTATATAAAAAAAAAATAGTTAAATATCTAATTTAGTCTTTTTATTTCTACCTCTTCTACTCGCTCTAGTAAATATAACCTCTTTTATAGATAAAGTATATAAACCCTTTAGTAAGAGACTATCTATAAGAACTAAAATATCTATATAGGCGTACTAGAGTATAACACTTAAGAAATAGCGGCGATCTTTAGCGGATACTATATATTTATATAGATCGATTAGATACCTTATAAATAAATCTATATTAAGCCCTATTTAAGAGTAAGTTAAGAGTAGGGAATAATAGAAAGTTATAGGAGGCTTTAAACTTAAATAATAGGTTACGAAGTCTTATACGACTCTAGTATCGGTTATAGAGTATTTCCTAAATTATATTATTATAGGGATACTTAAGAAAATAAACGAGGTCTAGCGATAGTACGTATAAAGATATATTAAGATATAGACTTAAATTAAAATACTAAGTTATTAGAGATAGTTTTAAAAGAGTATTATAGCTAAAAGATTCTATAAGAGTATAGGCTATAATAGTAATAATCGGATTATCGAGGATAGTATTATCCTAGTCCCTATACTATTATAGAGCCTTATAAGCTTTTAGAATAAGACTAGTATCTTTATTAAGATATCTAGAACCTACCGAAAAAGAGAGACTTTTAACTCTAGAAGCTAATAATAACCTTAGGGCGAATTCGGCTAGAACTTTAAGAACTCCTATCGATAGAGGTAGAGTATTCCTCTTAATAGAGGTAGAGAAGCCTTCCTATAGTGAGGATTAATAAGGCTTATTAGATAGATAGTTAGGATAGTTACTAACTATTTTTTTAATCTTAATTCTTTCTAGAAAAAGGGAATATTTTTAAGATTTTTCCCGCTTACTCTAGGCTAGTATCGAAGCTTTTTATAGTTTCCTTTAGTTAAAATTTACTCTATATTAACTTTAATCGAGCTTAATACCGATATATTATAACGTTAGCGTACTAACGGCCCTATAATAACCTACCTCCCTAATTTATAATACCTTTCGTAGCTTATATAGTTATTTCTACTTTTAGCCCCCTCTATAGATAATATTAACTTTTAGGATAAAACTCTACCTCTATTACCTTATTAAGCCGGTATAGAGATAAACACTTACTTATTATTTAGAGCCCTAATATTCGAAGGTAGTATCTATATTATATTAATATATACCTTTTTATATAATAAGCCCTCTTTTATAGATAATACTAATTAGCCTAGTTCGACCTAATCGATTTAATCTTCTATAAGCGGTAATATTATAACTCTTCCGAGCCTTTCTACCCTAGTCGAGTTATAAGTTCCTAGAAGGGCGGTAATAAGATTATATATAAGTAATTTATTATATAATAACTCTAAATATACCTCTTTTTAATACTACTACTAGCTTTAAAAGATATAAATATATAATTTAGGATCTATAAACCGTCTATATTAAATTCTATATTAAATATAATAAAGGCTCGGAAGGTTATATTTATAGCGGGCCCTCTATTAGTAATATTATCTAATATACTCCTTCTATAAGATTTAATATTAATTTTACTCGCGTCCTTTCTATAGGATTTCTATAGGGATTTATATTATCGGTAGAGATTACTAAAAGATTAAGTAGGGTAGCGGTAAAATAATTAATATAGGTTTATATTCCTTTAATCCGGACCTAGGATATAGGATATATATAATATAAGAGAAATTCCCTAGTCTAGAAGTAGAGGAGCTTATACTACTACTAGTAGGACCTTAACTAAGCTTAACTTCTTAGTATTACTTTAGCGGTAGAGGCGGGACGTTTAGCTTCTTAACGCCTATAGTATTATATATACTATATCTATAAAGCTTAGCTTAGCTTAGTCGGAAGTCTTTAGTTATAGAACCTACTTAGGACGAATTATAGCTAGCCCCTACGCTTTTTAAGTGAGATATAAGGATTAATCTCTCTATAGACGAAACTAAGTTAGCTTAGATATAAAGATAGAGCTCGCGGATCTATATATCCGAGTATAATTATAAAGTAATAGGAGATAGTATAGTATATATAAAATAAGAATAAATTAGCTCGCGAGGAGTATTATAAAAGCTAGCCCTATAGTATCTATATAGTAAAAGCTAGAGAGATAGCGAATAAAAAGATTTCTTTTCTATAGTAATCTCTTATATAACCTATATATAACTTCGCCGAATTAGTCGCGATATTCTAGGGGCTATATTCTAGAAAGTAATCTATAAAGATCTATTTATAACTAAATAATTAGTAATAGAATACTTATACCTAAGGAATAATTAAAAACCTCCTCCCCTTTACGCTTAGTATTTTTAAGCGAGATATAAGGATTAACCTCTCTATAGATAAAGTTAAGTTACTAATAGGAGCTATAATATACTAAAAAAAAAAGAAGTTAAGAATATAGGTTCTTAGTAGTATCGATCTATTACTATTACTAACTAGGATATACTTCCTTATAAATTATCGTATAAATTATAGCTTTAACTTTTATTATATATAAAATCCTTAAATAAAAATTTAATATATAAACGAACTTCTAGTAGAAGTGTTCTAGTATAGTATATTATTTATCCCTAGCTTAATATCTTATTTCCTTTCTAATTTACTTAAAAACTTAGCTAGCTTATATAAATTTATATCTCTTATAGTAAAGGCCTATACACTTAATAAGTTTTATATAGAAAAATAATTATCTCCCCTAGGCGCTTAATAATTCCGTTATCTTAACGGCTTAAGATAGGTAGCTAAACCCCTATCGGTAGGCTAATAGGGATTATAAAATTCTTACTATCTACCTCTCTAGCCTTTCGCTATCTATAGAATCTAGATTATCTAGAAGATAACGCTAAAGGTCCTCCCTATTCTCTATATAAAATATATAGCTAATTAACTTATATATACTATAAGGGGGTAGTATATCTATTATTAGAAGACTATATAGTATAACTATATATTCTAAGTCTATATTATTAACTCTTTACTCTATTAGACTCTTAATAAATACTAAAAGGGTATATCCTATATACTAAGAAAGGATATCGGATAATAGATCGGTAGTAATAGCCCTATTATATATATATAGCGCTAATAAAATAATATAAGTAGTAATATCGTCTTATTTAATTATAAACTAAGGATTACTTATTTTATTAACTATATAGTTAGCTAGATATCTACTATACGTTAGATTAAAGGAAAATATATAGAATTAGCTTATAACCTATAGTATCTATAGAGTAAGGGGCTTAGTAGGCGCTATTAGCGTTATTAATATAGCTTAGGAATAAGAGAGGGTAAGATACTATTAACTATAGTAGTAGTAGAAGAATTACCTAGGAATAGAGACTCTTTATAGCTTTTTATAGGTTTATCTTATTAATAAATATAAGTAAATACTAGGTTTCTTTAATATTAATTAGCACTAAAGAAGGCTTAGGTAATAAATTAATACGCACTTTTAAAGAATTTAATTAGATATACTAAAGAAGCTTATAAAGAAAGTCCGAAGCCCCTAATAACCCTTAGATATATTTAATACTAGTGCTAGCCTAGATAAATCCCTATACGACTTATCTTCCTCCGCCGGAAATAGGAAGTAAAGAGCTAATATACTATTAATTATTATATTATCCCTATATCGTTAATAGTTATTACCTAGATTTATTAATTTATAGAGACTATCTAGCTCTAGTAAATAAAAATAATCTAATATAAGTCCTTATAGAATAGCTATTATTAAGTAGTAATTATATATATTATTAAGCACCTTCTCGATTATATTAGTCTAAATAGAGCTAAAGGATTCCTTTAATTTACCTTTATAAGCTTTATAAGCTTTAATATAATATTATTTCTAGCGGTAGTATATTCTTAGACTATATAGTAATAACTATTCTACCTAGAGTTTATAAGGGTAAAACACTTACTATTATCTAAAGCTCCGCGATAATATCTATTAATTTCTTAAAACTAGAGATAATCCTTATTTACTATCTATATAGTAAGGGATATAGGCGACCTATAGCTTAGGCTTTTAAGAAAAGGCGTCTTAATATCGAATCGTCCTAGCTAGTCTTTAGTAGAATAGTACTAGTTTTTAAAGCGAATTTCTAGAACGTTAAATTACTATAGTATATACTAAATTAATAAAGACTAGTAGAGAAGGATTTTTAAGGGCTCGGTTATAAATTAGAAATTAAGCACTAAATTAGACTCGGAATATTATCTAGAATAGATATAATTATAAGCGTTCTAAATTATAGCTCCTATAAAAGGGTTAATCTAATCCGGATTCTTTAATAATTAGCGCGTTAAAATAGAGCGGAATCTCTAAAGATAATATACTATTACTCTTAGGTATTATAGGCCTACTTCCGGTCTAGGTTAGAGATAGGAGAATATAATCTAACTAAGGGACTAGATTTTATATTAAAAAAACTAAATAATAGCTAGCGATAGTTTTAATACCTCCTATACCTATTCTCTAAAGGAGATAAGCGAAAATAATTCGAGACTCTCTTATAAGTATTTCGAAGTAGTTATATATATATCTTCTATAAGAGGTAACTACTACTAGTGCTCGATCCGCTTAAACGCGCTATTTATAGATAACGGTAGTAGTATACTATACTCTTCGAGAAATAGGGCGTTAAATAGGCGATACTTAGCTAAGCGTTTTTTTAAATCTTTATTAAGCCTTTTCTATATCTAGAGAATATCTCCTTAACGCTAATAGATAGATATTTCTAAGATCCTACTATCGTCTACTAAACTTATATTTTTTTTCCTTTATTTCTATTATCTAAAAGTCTATTAGTAAATTTACCTATAGCTAATAGGTCCCTTAAGTACTCTTTATATAATATATCGAAGAAAATAAGTAAGAGGATACTAGCCTATAGATAAGGAAAAGATCGGAATAGTTAGCGCGGCGAAGAATATAATATAGAAAGAATAGGTATATAGTAGTAGTAACTAAAGCCTTTATTAATACTATTTATATATCCTATTTATCGGTTCTCGCTAATAGTCTATACTATTAACGCTAATATATAGTATATACTTATCTAGAAAATAACCTAAATAGTAGCCCGCGATTCCTATCTATATAGATATCCTCTAAATAATAATTTAAGCTACTATATCACTATTTAAATCCTCTAATCGTGTTACTTATATTTCTTTCTTTAATAGATAAATTATAGCCCTCTATAGAAGCTTTAAGTTTTCGAATTTTATAGATATTATAGTCACTATAATACTATCGAAAGTCTTAGTTTCTCTCCTTAGTTTTACTATAACTAGGGTTAGAACACTAAACCTAACCCTAATATACCTTTTTTCTTCTATAGGAAAGGTAGGTATAGTATTAATCCTAATATATAACTATATATAAAAGTTTATTCTATACTAGGTTAGTATATAACCTTTCTACTAGTATAGGAGTTAGATATATAGCTTAGAATAGCGGATAGTAACTAGTACTTACTAATAAAGTAATAGATAAAAAAAGATACCGCGTCTTAGATACGGGTCTAAAGCTATAAGTATTATAGTAAAAAGATCGCTAGAAAAGAAAGGCTAGATAAGGAGATATCTATAACCTAAAGCCTAGCTATACCTAAATCTAGAGTATATCTAAATATAGACTTATATAGAATAAATATTTCTAATACTATAAATTAGGGAAAGTAAGAATATAGCTTAATTTAAGGTATAAAGATAGAAAATAATATTAGAAGCCCTCGCGATATTAGAAATATTATCTACTAATAAAAAGAGTAAGTATTCCTAGGCTAAAGCTCTAATAATAGTTATAATAGGCCGCTCTTTTATAGATTTCTCGATAGAAGTTAGGAAATAAGTAGTATATAGGAGGCGTATATTAACGGAATCTAATACTTATAGGAGACTATAGGCGTTATAAAACCCTCCGTCCTAGTAGCCTTTAATAATCTAACTAAGCTAGATATCCTAAGTGCTTAGTAAAAACTTCCTATCTAGCTAATAAGCCCGGCCGTTAATAGGAGAGTTATCTTTAAAGAGGTTAATTTTATACTTATTACTAGTTATAACTTTATATATAACTATTCCTAGAAGGCTAATATTAATTCGGGTTATATATCTATTATTATCTATAGTATCTATATTCGTATCTAATTAAAGGAGAGACGCTTCTAAGAAATTATAGAATTTAAGAGATAGATTAGAATTAAAAAGGAAATTTCGGCTAGCGATATTAGCGATAAGTATATATCGGTTATAGATATAACTAAGTATACGAGCTATCTTATAGAACTATATAAGTTAGAGCTAATAAGAAGGTCGGCACTTTATAAGATAAGTCTAAAGATCTCTATTAGCTATATAAGTAAGTTATATAGCTTTAGTTAAAAACCTAAAATAGTATATAATACTATTAGAACGATTATCTTCGAAGCTTTATAAGCGACGATAAATATCTTATTCGTATCTAATAGTTTCGATATTTACTTCGATATCTAAATCTAAGCTCTAAATATATCTTAATAGGGTTTTAACGGCTATACTATCTTAAAGTAGAACTACTATAGTGCCTCCGCTCCTAAGAACCTACTCTAGAGGAATTATATTACCTCGAATATCGAGAAAAGATAAGGATATAGTAAAAGGACTTAGTAAAAAGAAAAAAAGTAGTTAGATTAACTTAATTATAGATAAAGGGATTAGTATAGATACTTAAATATAGTCTACTAATTATATAATATATACTCGTATTATTCTAGACTACTATTTTATTATACTTTAGCGTATATTTCTTCCTTTAAACTATTCCGTTAATAAGCTACGAATCGCTATCCGGCTTAGTAGTTTAGTTCTTATAATACTATAGGTAGTTATAACCGCGCTTTGTCGAGCTCGCTTATAATACTAGTAATAGACTAGGATCTAGAGTAGGTTAATAAAGATATACCGGAATAGTATATATAAAGTTATATAACTAAAGCGGAACTTCTACTAGACTAGAACCTTTAAAATTAATAATTTATTTACCTTATTCTCGGTCCGCGACTTAAAATAACCCTTATTAAGGGTAAAATATATTAAGCTATAGTTATAAAGAGGATTCTCTATACTTAAGAGTTTATAGTAGATTCCTAAATTAGCTATAACTACTTATTAGCCTAAGGATAGGGGAAACTAGATAACTAGCGTCTTAGAGATAAGGCGACTTCTAGGGGTATAGATAAGCCTATATATAAATTAATAAGAAGCTCTTATAAAGGGTAGAGAAAAATTATCCGCGCTAAGCGTTAATAGTATCTTAGTCGGCTTTTTAATTATTATAGAGAACTATTATAAGCTAATATAGTATAAGAGCTTAGACTAAGGCCTAGAATATATAATAGAAAAATAGGCTTAGAATAGGGCTTACTAGGACTATATAAAATAAATTTTTATATAGTAGACTTAGGGGCCGCCTAGGTAATAGGAAATACGCGTGATTTTTAGTAGAGAATATTATTTAGCTAATAATATTCTAAAAAGAAACCGAACGAATTAATTAGTTTATTATTTTTCTTAACCGTTCTATAATCGGTTTTTTAAGACGACTAATTATCTAATCGCTAATTAAAAATATTTTCTTACCTATTAACCCTTCTAGTTTTACTTCTTATTTATTCTAGCGATAGCTAGATAAAGGTCCTTCGAAATAGGTATTTAGCTATAGTGGTAAAGCTATTAGGAGCTAAGAGTAGGGACACTAGAGAGTCTTAGGCGGTAGAGTAATAAACGCGATATAAGTTTTAGCGTTATAGGAAAATTCGGGCTTTCCTTTTTATCCTTTCTAGTAAATTCGGACGCCCTATTTAGGGAAATAATAAAAATCTTCTTAATCGCCGGATAAGTAACCTCACCTCTTAAATAGTGCTCCTATAGTATATAATAAGATTAAAAACTACTCTTATATCGGGTAGTGACGGTAGTACCTTAGTTAATAGCTTTAGCGATATATTTATTATTATATAATATATTATCTATATCCCGCTTATTACTAGAGGGCCGGCGACTCTAAGGAGTAGGTTCCTAGGACTTTAGGTTTAGTAAGATCGGTACTAGTAGATTAGTAAGGTTATATATCGGATAATATTTAAACCGATAGTATAACTATACGTTTTATATCTATTCTTAGCTCTCTAAGAATAAATTCCTAGAGTATAAGAGCTTCCCGGAATTAATAAATAATTCCTAGGGATAGGATATAAGGGATCTAGGATAATAAAGATCTAAGAAATAATTAGGGTTCTAAGATTAATCTATATCTTACTAGGGATTTATAAAGAAAGCTATATAATAGGTTTTTCTATATAAAATTATATTATATAATTCTATTTATCTAGGGGCCTATATAAGCTAGATTAGAAAGCGGTATAAATAGGTAATTTCCTATTATAGTTTTAGCGCGATTAGTTTTTAATAGCCCGCCCGTATAATATATAGGGTTACTATCGATTAGTAACTAGCCTATCTATAATAGGTAGCTAGTAGTTCTACCGTTTTTAGAATATATCTTCTTAGATATAATAAATTTTTAAGATAAGAAGATAATAATAGTTAAATTTTAAAAAGCTTAAATAAAAGATCCTTTTAAACTTTCGTATTTAGAATACTTAACTATCTAGAAAATTAGAGCGCGTAAATTTTAAAAGGCGGTATTATTTAAGTGATAGTAAAACTTATAGCTCGAAATTTTCGAGCGCTAATATAGTATTAAAGGATAGAAGGGAATAAGAAAATATTTCTATATCTATAAAATCCGGAGGACCTATTAAATATAGATAACGTAAATCTATATATTTATTAGCTATCGAGGTATTAACCGGTTAATACTTAATAATCTATATAAGTTATATTAGTATAACGTTATTTAGGGGAGCGAATATACTATCTAATACCTATAGACTATATATTATAGATCTAGACTAATAAATAAAAGTCGCTAGTCTTATATTACTTACTATAGGAAACTCTTAGTGCTTAAATTACTACTTAAGGAAGCTCTCTTCTAGTCTATAAGAGTTAGTATTATACTAATAGATCTTATTACCTAGAGTGCTTACCTAGTAGATTTAGGATAAAATAATTAGGATCTTCGTTAAAGGTTATCTATACTCGTATATTCTCTAATAAAATTATTTATCCTATTTTTATAGATAGTAATAGTAATATAACTCCAAAAAGTGTTAGTAAAAATAGATTACTACCCCTAGACTATAAGGTAGAAGATAATTTAGATTAATTATTTATTTATCTAGTGTTAATTATTTAGGCTATATTACCTTTTAACTATAGAGATAACACTTTTTTAAAGAACTAACTAAAATAACACCGCTTACTACTTTTTATCGGTTAACCTAGTATTAATTAATTAAAATAGATACCGTATTAGTTTAATACCGTCTCCGCTAGTAAAAGAGTAAAGAGGCGGTCTTAATTAACTCGATTTATATTAGTCTATTCGTATAATAATCGATATAACTATTATAAATAACTTAAAATTAACTTTCTAGATAAAATAATAGGAAATATACCTAGTAATAATTCTTATCGGAAAACTTAAGGGCTATTTATAGTAACGCCTATTAGTTAAAAGATATTAAGGGGTTTAATTATTTATAATTAGCTAGATAATAAGTAATTCGCTACCTATCTCGATAGGCTTAAGGACTATATATATTTCCTTCTACCCTACCGCTCTACTAAGAGCTTATAGAACCCTATAAGGTAGTTAACTAGTTATAGGGGGTTTCCGCTATATTTCTTAGGTAGTAAAAGGATCTCGATTATAATTTATCTTAATTATAAGTAAGATAAGGTCCTTTTTTAGCTTATATTAAAAAGTGTAAAGAGTAAGGCTAGGAATTAGCTTACTTTTATAAAGAATAAATATATAATTTTCTAAAAAAAGAAAGAAAAAAAAGATATAGTTTATAGTTAATATAAGAGTACGTTAAAAGCCTCTAAAGCTAAAATCTTTCTAAAGTTAGTTATAATACTATTAAGAGACTAAATTAACTAAGCCGTATTCTCGCTAATATAAGTATATCTCTATCCTAGCTAATTAAAGGGTTTCTAGGCTTTATAAATATTAAGGAGGAGATCCTCTAACTAACTAAGACTATATTTTAATAATAAAAAGTATTATTATAGTAGATTATCTTATAGCGTATTAAATTCGATAAGTCTAAAAACTATTATTACTTTCTAGGAGATAGTAATAATATTATTATATATCTAATATTTAGCTTATAGCCTTATAGGATTATCTAATACTTTTTCTTATTTAATATTAGTTACTAATTAATAGTAGCCCTATATATAATATAAAAGGGCTATCGAGACCTAACTAACTAATTCTACCGGCTTATACTATTATCTAGAAACCCCTAATAAATAGGAATATATAACTAAAGAGATATATTTTTATATATAAAACCCGTCTTAGGAATTATATAGCCGCGACTCCTAACTCCCTAGAGTTACTTAGGGAGTATATAGTAACTCTAATAGTGACTCTAGGATACTATCTAGGGAGTAGGAGACTAAGGATATATAAGGACACTCTTTTCCTATATTTAGTTAGTTCTTCGTTTTTAATTATATATTATTACCTATATTTACCTTTCGGATTACTAGTATAACTTCTTACTTAATTATAACTTAATAATACTAATTAATTAGCTAATATCCTAGTATAGACTAATTAAGCGCTCTTCCTAGTATTATTCCTCGATACCCTCGAAAGGACCTAACCTATAGTAAGGCCTATTAGTAATAGTATAGTTAAAAGATAGATCGTTAACCTAAACCTTAAGGAGCCGGTTAATAATTTTCTTTTATAACGGCTAACTAATATATAAATATTAGATATCTCTAATAAGAAATAGTTAACTATACTATATAGTTAATTTTTTTTTTCTTTTTTTTATCTTTTTTATCTTTTTTATCTTTTTTATTTTTTTATTTATTTTTTTTTATTTTTTATCCTTTATTTTTTTATTGAGATTCTGTAAGGATCGCATGGTTTCTATTGGATAGTACTAGCTAGGCCACAAAAGTGAATATAATTACATAATCGGTGGAGCCCTCGCTTTTAGACCAATAGAAACCCTTTCTCTCTGTGCGCC
>CAJVRC010000899.1:6822-21006 GCA_911456345.1 Penicillium egyptiacum
CATTTGGATATGATGAAGGACCTTCTAGGAAGAGCTCTCCGTCCGGAAATCATGTGGGAAACCACTTTCGCAAAGCCGAAGCATCAGAACGAGCCAGGGCGCAAAGCCACTCTCCGCCTGGCTGCTGAAGGTGGCTATATTCCGTGCGTTGGTTACAATCTCGCTATGAGAATCTCACTTGCAAAGAATACATGCCAGTGATTTTCAAAGGAATCAACCAAAGGTATGTATAGTATCAAGTTCTAACAGTATCCATGGATGTGCGATGCGAATACATAAGAGACAGTTTTAAAACTAACATAGACAATACCAATCCTTTGTTCGTTATTCTTGACTCAATGACTATTACATTGCTATCTTGACAGGTAAAAGAAACAAGAGAAGGGAAAATTAATGACACCATCGATTAGGAGAAAGCGGCACGCGGCTCGTTCTCTCCCGACATCGGGTCAGATTTGAGCCAAGAAAAATCCCCTGGTGACATGCGGAGGATAACGTGAAGAAGAAGATGAAACAAAGTAAGATGAGTGGCACCAGGGTAGGACGTGCTCGCCGGGGGTAATATTTTTATACAGAAAGACCGCTAACACCGTTGTTGCCCAGGATTTACTCAGGCTTCTTGCCGACCATAAGGTACATGGGGGTGAAGAGGTTCTTCTTAGCACCTTCGACCAGACAGTCAGCAGCCAAGGCTAGGCTGTCGGCGGTCTTCTGTGAACCCTTGGGGAAGAGACCAATGGTCTCGCCCGCACCAACGAAGCGGTGGGCAATGCCACGGCCCCACCAGGTCATGCGAGCGATGGTGAAGAAGTCCCAGGGAGAACCCATGTGCTTGAAGGAGCCCGCCAGCGGGTAGTACCAGGGAATGGGGTCGGGGCGAGCAGCGAGATCCTCATGATGCTTCAGATCAAACCCAGCATTCTTCATGGCGTCGAGACCCTCGGAGATACGGACCATGTTGGAGATACCGTCACCCTGCTCGATACCGAGACGGATGCGACGGTGCTCAGCATCCTCATTGTTGTAATCGTCGGTCATGAGCCATTCGTACACAGCGAAGGTACCACCGGGCTTCAGAACACGGAAGATCTCGCTATAAACACCGACAAGCTCGGGGGCGTGAACGGTGGCCTCAATGGCGTACACGGCATCAAAGCTGTTGTCGGGGAAGTTCATCTGCATGAAGTCGCCCTTGACGAAGGCCATCTTGTCCGAGAGGCCCTGCTTGTGCGCGTAGTGAGTAGCGCGATCGATCTGGTAGTCGTTGTTGTTCAGACCGGTGACGTGAGCGCCGGTGAACTTGACCATCTCGCGGGCAGGACCACCGACACCACAGCCAACATCCAAAACCTTCATGTCCTCCGTGATACCAGCCTGGAGGGCAAGGTAGTGCTCGTGGCGGGCAATGGCCTGATGGAAAGGCTCACCATAGGCGAAGCGGCAGAAGTGGAACGAAGAACCCCATCCGTACTCGTAGAAGTCGGTGGCCAGGTTGTAGTAGCTGTAAGAGAATCATCAGTATGAGGAGCGTCAATCAATGGGGTTTGTTTCCAAACGTACTGTCGGGTCAAGGTAGCATATTCAGCCTTGCGGGACTATAACGCAGGAACTGTTAGTGATAATAATGCAGTATTTTGGATGCGCATTGCCGTACCTCACGGATCTCGGGTGTTTCGTCGGCAGCAGCTTGGTTGTCCCAGTGCTTGAAGTACTCATCGACGGCAGCCTTCTGGGCAGCGGCGTCCTTTCCGCGCAAGGCAGCGAGACCACCTTGGGCTTGGGCAGACTTGCCGTGCAAAACCTTGTTGAAGGCGGCATCACGCGCCTTGTCCTCACGTTCCAATGCAGAGGGAGCCATGGTGAAGAAACGAGTCGCAAAGATTAAAAGGGGTAGATTGTAAAAGGAGGCAAAAAGCGTCAATTTCCAAGATTTTCCAAGAGAAAAAAGCAAGGTAAACCAAGACTGGAAATACCACAAGAGAAGCGAAGCAAGAGAGGACAATTGAAGGGAATGGATAGCGACTTGGAGAAGTAGGAGAAAGGGGAAATAAATAAGAGCCGAATCCCAAGCAACTTTTTGACAATCCAAAGTGGAGAGCCAATCAGGGGGTTCCTCCGAACGACTAGACCGAGCTTTAGTGTCCTCCGGGGGGCTGTTTGGGGAGTGGCCACACTCTTTTTTCCTCGCGGGACACCACCTTCCGGCCTGTGGCTGAGTCGGACGCTGGACCACCCGGTGGGAAAAAAGGTGATCTGAGGCACACGTTCACGTGATTCACTAGCCACACGCCACACGCCACTTCTATCGATCTTTGATAATCCAATCTCGGAAGCTCTCTCCTCTCGGATCAACTAACTCCATACTATCCGACATGCCTCCCCAAATTAAGCATGATTTGAACAGATCCGGCTGGGAGTCTACAGACTTCCCATCCGTCTGTGAGAACTGCCTTCCCGAAAATCCCTACGTGCAGATGATCAAGGAAGATCATGGCGCAGAATGCAAGATCGTAAGTCTTGTTTGGAAGCCAATTTATAACCGCATACTAACTATTTAGTGCACGCGTCCCTTCACTATCTTCCGTTGGAAGGCCGATCGGACCTCCCGCCAAAAGCGATCCATTATCTGCCTCACATGTGCGCGCCTGAAGAACTGCTGTCAATGCTGCATGCTAGATTTGTCGTTCGGTCTTCCGCTTGCCGTCCGCGATGCTGCTCTCAAAATGGTCGCCCCAGGACCGGAAAGTTCCATCAATCGCGAGTATTACGCGCAAAACAACGAGAAAGAAATCGAAGAGGGACGTGGTGCCATCGAAGAATACGAAAAGACAGACGACAAGGCTCGCGAGCTTTTGCGACGCCTTGCAAACAGCGAACCATATTACCGCAAGCCCCGACGAATCGAAGCACCTGCCGAGGAAGAGAAAGTAGAGGAGGGTACGGCGACGGATCAACCACGAACGAACAGCCGCTATGGAAATGGGCCCGGTCCGGTTCGTACTAGTGAAAGCCGTGTCGGGAACCGCCTTCCAGGCCGTGGAGGACGAGGTGGTGGCCGTGGTGGTCGCCCATTCCCCAGTACCACCCAGTTGCCGCCTTCGGCTGCAGATATTCTTCCCCCTACAGATCCCAATGTCACTTCCTTGTTTATTACAGGCGTGGAAGACGATCTCCCTGAACATGCGCTCCGCACGTTTTTCAGCGAATTCGGCCAGCTTCGGTCGCTTATTTGCTCCCACCGCTCCCACTGTGCTTTCATCAACTACGTCAACCGCGCGGACGCCGAAACCGCCGCAAACCACTGCCAAGGAAAGGCCATCATTCGAGGCTGCCCTCTGCGTGTCCGCTGGGGAAAGCCGAAGCCGCTGGATAACTTAGACCGTGAGGAGAGAATGCAAAATGCCCGCGAGGGTCGCCAGACTGTGGGATCGGTTGGCAAAGGTAAACAGGCAGACAGACGAGCCATTACGTCTGCAGGCGAGACTGCTGGCCAGGAGAAAGCTCAACCTCATGTTGTTGCACCGCCCCCTGGATCGGGTGAGGTCCACTACGCCAGCATGAATGGCGATTGAACAAAACTTGTGCGGAGATACCATTAAACCAAATTGAGGTTGTATGTGACTTAGGGTTGGGAGCGGGCGTTACCAAGGATTGGATTATTCTATGCAGATCTATGTACTTCAATCAAAATACCCCGAAGACGCCAATGAATGAAAGAGTCGGGTATCTTATAATACATGTCCGGTCACAATCGTAGCCTATTTTACATATGCCATCAGTTTGAATAGGCTGGCAGGCTGGCAGGCTGGGTTTGACGCTTTTCAGTGTGGCTTTTGGACTTTGAATGGACTCGGGAGAGTGCGCTCAGATTCAACTGAGCATGTCAGGAAATCATGACGAGCAAGCCTTATGAATCTTCACATCCTGATTGCCGACTTTGATAGAGTCGTTATCACCGCGTTCGATCTGGTCGTGGATATTGAGTTCTGTAGAAACAATCGCTCGTTAGTAAACAGTCCGTATGAGCACTATCAGTACTGAGCCACGAAGTGGAACCGTGGCATTAATGAAATACATACCCCACTTAGCAGCTTCGTCTCCCTGCTCCCTGGAGCCTTGGACGATGTTGTGGCGCAGGATATTTGCAACCTCGATCGCATGGTTGATTTGCATTCCAGTGTCCACGGCGGGGCGGCGGTTCTTCTCAAAGTTCTGGCGCGCTTCCTGGCGCGCTGCGATGAGGACTGGGAGATCGTCTATAGCGGACGTCAGTATGAGAGAAACAGGTGCCTCCGTGGCTGTTGTGCTTGTCAAACGAACTGTGGAAGACAACCCGGGTAGACCGGAGGAGTTGCCGATAGGCACTCTTAGCGGCAGCGGCAGTGGAGGTGGTCATAGTGAAAAGCGGAATGTCACAGAGAAGTATAGACGTGGGTGTATTTAGGAACAAGTCAAGAAGCACAGGTTGCAATTGTGACTGCGGATGATTGGCGTGGACAAGGAGGTGGGATGAAGTTGTCGGTGATACTGTAAATATGATGCAGGTTACAATCCTCTGAACAAGAACACAGATAGACCAGACCAGAAAATTTGAATGTACAAGCCAACAGAAGATGCAAGACCTGGCGCCATCGCCAATCTCGAAACCCCAAAACATCTAGCCCGTGATTGGCTATAGGGGCGGATATTTGGGGCAGAAAAAAAGGTATGCAAAAAATTCCATCGCGGGACCCGACGCTCTCCACACACAACTTGGTACCATCACCAATACCATTATACAATGGCTGCTGCTCAAGTTGTTGACATTTCCCTCCCTACCTTGCCTCAGGGCTGGGCTGGTGAGAAGGATTTCAAGGTTGTCGGTGCTCTGTCTGGTGCCACCAAGCGCACCGTGGAGCCCGTTGGCCCGCACTTCCTGGCTCACGCTCGCCGAGTAAGTTCTCCAAATCCACTCATTCTTTTGTTTCATCAAAATTAATGACCCTTTAGTCTCGTCACAACCGTACTTTCTCCGAGGATGAGCGCCTTCAGGCCCAGAACAACGTCAAGAAGACCGAGACTGAGGAGGATGATGATATCTCTGAAGATGAGGACCCTATGATGCTTGCCCGTGAGGCAAAGGACTGGAAGGTCAGTAATGTAACATTTATTCTGGTTGGTTATTCCTAACTCCTCGCAGGGCCAAGATCACTACGCCGTCTTGGGTTTGAAAAAGTACCGCTGGCGTGCAACCCCCGAGCAGATCAAGCGGGCTCACCGCAAGAAGGTCCTGCGTCATCACCCTGACAAGAAGGCCGCTCAGGGTAAGAGCGACGAGAACGACAGCTTCTTCAAGTGTATTCAGAAGGCCACCGATCTGCTTCTTGACCCCACCCGTCGCCGCCAGTTCGATTCCGTCGATGAGAACGCCGACGTTGAGCCCCCTAGCAAGAAGCTCACTGGTAGCAAGTTCTACAAGGCCTGGAACCCTGTTTTCGTTGCCGAGGGTCGCTTCTCCAACAAGCAGCCTGTGCCCACACTCGGAGACGAGAACAGCACCCAGGAGCATGTCGAGACTTTCTACAACTTCTGGTACAACTTTGATAGCTGGAGGACTTTCGAGTACCTCGATGAGGACGTGCCTGATGATGGAGAGAGCCGCGACCAGAAGCGTCATGTCGAGAAGAAGAACGCCAACGCCCGCCGCAAGCGCAAGACCGAGGACACCGTCCGTCTGCGTGAGCTCGTCGACGAGTGTCTCGCTTCCGATGAGCGTATTAAGAAGTTCCGCCAGCAGGCTCGTGCCGGAAAGGACGCTAAGCGCCTCGCCAAGGAGGAGGAGATCCGCCGTCTCAAGGAGGAGAAGGAGAAGGCCAAGGCCGCTGAGGAGCAGCGCAAGAAGGACGCTGAGGAGGCCGCCAAGGCTGACCGTGAGAAGGCCAAGAAGGCCAAGGAGGCCGCTAAGAACGCTTCCAAGAAGAACAAGCGTATCCTCAAGGGTTCCGTCAAGGATGTCAACTACTTCGCCGCTGGTGAGCCCACTGCCGCTGATATCGACGGTGTCCTCACCGATGTCGACCTCATCATGGGCAAGATCGATGTTGATGAGCTCGCCGCTCTGGCGGAGAAGCTCACCATCGCCGGCACCGATGGTGCTGCCGTCAAGACCGCTTGGTCTGGCGAGGCTCAGCGCCTTGTTGATGCTGGCAAGCTGAAGGCCGGCGAGGCCAAGGTTTTCGTTTAAATATTCTTGTCTACTAGATAGATGAGGGGTAGCCTATATACCTAGGCTTTCCTGATCATGACTATTCACGCCACATAGAGTAGAAAAATGGATGGTGCTCTTATCTAAACGCAGTATATTATCTCTCATTCGTAATTCTTGCCTTCTCGTCCTCCTTCTATTTCGCACTCCCCACCGGTCAGAACCACTGGACTTGGGACTACGGACTATGTCCAACTTCCAAGATTACTGCATCCAGCCAACTGCATATCTGACCCCTCCCGGCCACGTGATTGGTCATGGATTAAATAGTGCCTCACTTTCTGATAATTGGTTCTAGGCTCATGTTTCCCGTTGGGGTCTCAAAGAGGCGGTCTTCGCGGACGCGATGGATGTCTCTGGCGAGGGTCAGTATGTTTTGAAAGGGGATCCCGGATAATTCCATCATGTTAACTAGTGGAGGCACTCAGAGCGAAAAGAACGCAGTCTCCGGAAGATTATACGAGTCGCCAAAGACAGATTGCTTAAGTATGGACCCTCTCAAGATATAGAGCTTGAAGCCGAGAATATGCGCTACGTCTCCGAAAACACGACCATCCCGATTCCCCACGTCCACGAGACTCAAATCCATGGTGGTGGCGTTAAGTCTATCTTAATGGACTATATCGAAGGCCAGACGCTGCAAGATGCCTGGTCTAGCATGATCCCATCACAAAAGATGTCCATTGCGCAGGAACTACATGGATATATACAGCAACTACAAAGGCTGAAGCACGAGCATCCGGGGCATTTCAGTCATAGAAATATATGCACGCGCCGCCCAATCTACCTAGACGAGCACTTGTTTTCGAGACTGACTACCTCAGTCCCGGATCTTGTGCAAAATTGTTTGAGAACTAGCCGGTCAGAAGATAGTACGGTCTTCACCCACGGTGATCTGGCACCGAGAAACATCCTGGTTGACGACCATGGTCATGTCACTGCAGTATTAGATTGGGAGTTTGCAGGCTGGCAGCCTGAATGGTTTGAAACTATTAGAGCGTATACTTTTTGCAACGATATTCCTGGCTGGACTCCCTATCTATCGGCTGTTTTCCCGCCAAATCATGCCACGGAGTACATGGCTGTGGCATTTGCTAGGCATATGACACGATGAATTGGATGCGATGTATGTATTCAGGCAGACCATATTTGAAAGCAATCGCATCATTCTTTTCTCATGAATGTACGTCCGGCATTCATATCACCGACTGAAAGCAGGCCTGTTCACAAAAGAGGTGCGAAGAATGACCGAGAACAGACCTTGAAATGGATGCGAGATTCAACACATCCGAGAACGATTGGAATATCCTTCTGTGATAAAGGAGAGCTAAATGGCTATGTCGGAGTTAATATGAAAATCGCCGATTGTGGTGATACCACTTCGGCCTGTATATACATTAGGATCAGCCCATGACCAAAGGTCTAACCCTCTAGGACACATGTTAGCTATCTTTCAATATGCTCCGAGATAATGTAATCCCAACCCCACGCACACAATATGTCAACCACGGCCCAGTTTCGCTAGGCTTCATGATTAGTGATCGAATCTGCATGTCTAGGTAAAAGCCGAGGCGTGGTCTGATATATAAGTTATCATATATAACTCAGCGAATGGCGAAGTAAACTGCAATCTGGTTCATATATTGTGATCACAATGATTTTCGACCCAGACACTGTCGACATTCCCAAGTCTTATGAGACTCTCCCGTTGACCGATGTCAAAGTCTCCCACCACCCGGCCGGTGCCCCTGAAGCCACCCCTGTTATTGTGGTGACGCTGAACCGACCGGAAAAGCATAATTCATTCACTCTGGAGATGATGCATGTGTTTGAGAAGATATACCCTATGTTTGATGTTGACGAACGCGTCAAAGTTGTGGTGCTTACCGGTGCTGGCAAAATGTTCTGCGCTGGTGCAGATCTTGAGCGAGGATTCAGTGGAATGGAGAAGGAGAGAAACAAGGACCACCGCGATAGGTAAGATAGCGAAGCTCCAGCCCATAGCGCATGTATCAATTCTGTTAATACCGATATCAATAGCGGTGGCCGTCTCGCCTTAGCCATCCACCGCTGTCGCAAACCTACTATAGCGGCCATGCAAGGCTCCGCTGTTGGTTTGGGCATGACAATGTCTCTGCCAGCTGCCATACGGATTGGCTGTCAGAAATCCAAGTACGGGTTTGTCTTCCCGCGACGGGGTCTGACGATGGAATCAAGCTCATCATTCTTTCTCCCGCGGTTGATTGGTTACTCCAATGCTCTTTACTTAATCACAACCGGCGGCACCTTTCCGCCTACGTCGCCGCACTTTGGGACGTTATTCCAGGAGACATACCCTGATCCAAATCAGGTAGTCGCACGTGCGTTGGAACTTGCTACGGAACTTGCAGAGAATGTTAGCCCGATGGCATCATATCTTTCGCGGGAGCTCATGTGGCGGAACCCAGGAAGTGCTGAGGAGACTCACCTCGTTGATTCGGCAGTGTTATACCATATGTTTAGTGGGAAGTATGCTTTCTCCGCCTCGTTTCGTCAAACCTTCCTGGAAAGGTGTCCATGACATGAACAATACTGACAGTGTTATAGGGACTCAAAGGAAGGCATCAAAGCATTCTTCGAAAAACGAAAACCAAATTTCAATGCAACTCTTGAGGGCGATGCACCGCCTAGCTTTCCTTGGTGGTCTGATGTTGATACGGGGAGGCGTCCGAAGGCAAGCAAGGCGAGCAAGGCGAGCAAGGCGAAATTGTAGGCAAAGGCCACTGCCGTCCATCGGGCCAGAATATGCACGAGAAACGGGCGACAACGAGAAACAAGACATTGTGGCAAGGTTGACATGCGATTCTGAGGTTTCTTGGCACAGCCACACAAGAAGATGTGTATATCCCGAGAAAGCAAGCGGGTCCGGCATGCGGCGGAACACTTTTTAGCACTGAGATAAAGTTGAAACTGAATCTGACCACCCGCTCTTAGCTCCACTTGCTTAACAACCTCCATTGTTCGAGCTCTACAGAACTTTACCAGTTTGTAAGCGTCGAAGTGATCGAGACTACATTAGACGAAGGTGGCCATCACGACAGTATCAACGAAAGAAACACACCGTTTGATACATGAATGAGGAATCGTAATTTATGTCAAAGTATTTAAATGATGAATTGTTAATGCTTTATGAACTCTGCCATGGCTTTCTTCCCATCACTTGAGATCCGGACGCGGTCCTGAACACAGAAGTCGACGATGGCATCGGATGCAGAGACACCGGGTCCTGGGGATTGCCATCTCGCTGCTCGGGGCTCTCTTTAATCCAGGGCCGGAGGTTGAAAATAGCACCGCAGATAAATATGCCCACCCAAAGTGTCAATTCAGTTCCATAGATAACTATCCCAAGAACATCAATAGACGACCCAAACACTCCTGCATATTAGCCATTGACTATTTCTACCTGATGATGAGGTTGACCCACAAACAGAGATGAGCGAAAAAAAGTCCCCAGCAGCATCAATTCCAACAAATATGAAGCTGATTCCTCGAACAGTCCGGTGGACGTAAATATCCCAGTAATGTCTCAGTACACCTCCTGCAAGTAAACACGCACTCAAAACTGCCATCAAAATGAGAGGCCATTCCAGTCCGTGGCCTTTTGCGGCCTGCAAGGCAAATATGAGTCCAGTTTCGACGCCGCCCAACAGCAGCAGAAGCGAAGTGGCTGCGAAACAGCATTTCATGATTTGGTATTTCTGATTCTGAATGAGTATTATGAGGATCATGTTAGATATAAAGAAAAGTATTTACCTTTCCATAGTAGAGACACTGTGCCCAAGTAAGGAGGCTCAGTATCGTCAGAATTTGGGGCTGAATCCTTAGGGCAATGTTGAATTCTTCCACAATGTTGTACACGCCGAGGGGAACCCCTGCTACAGCCCACAAGAGCATCATCGACCCTTGTAGCCCTTCAGTGTTATGTCTCCTGTAATTTATGATTATTTGAGGAAGGAGCTGTATAAGGGGATTAGCGCGTGCTCAAAAATAGGCACACAGCAACCGCATACTTGGATAGACCAGCAAACCTAGAAAGAATAGATTAGTTTGATCTACCAATCGGGGAAATGGAACTCACCGCGCCCAGAGTACCGAGAACATTCTCTGCGACTCGATTGTCCATTTATACGAGGCTTTGTCATTGGAGCGAAGGACAAAGAGACTTAGAACGACATCTGATAAGAATATATTTGTGACACGTGAAGGTGGGCCTGCTTGCCCACTTTTCATTGGATCAATATCATGAACTGCCCGGCGCTCGACGATCAAAGTATAAAAAGAAGTTATTCAATTTAAAACCGTCCCTATCTGTTTGATATTATAGAAGGTTGTGTATAAGATAGAGATGGGAAGAGTCGCGTTGAAGATTAGACCCTGAAAGCGTCAAAGTCCAGTTGAAGGATCGATGGCGGTCGGAATTAAATCAGGTCACTATTATTGAATATTCAACGAAAATATTTAATAAATTTATTTTTGGAGTAAAAAAATTTCTGCACAACTAGATTGAAGCCAGGATAGAATTCGAAACAGTTTAACCCCAGACACACACGCTTTGTTTCTCGGTCCGTACCCGAAAACTACGCTAATCTATATTAGGTAACGACATAAAATAATTGTCGCTATAAATAGCCCTGCCTAGAATCGCTTTACGTATCATTTACGTATTTTACACGAAATCCCTATACACTTACAGTACACTTTGCTCTCCAAAACCGTGACATTTTCCTCCTTCGCATCTCTCTGTCTGAGGACTGCTCAAATCTTCCACTTAACATGGCACCCAGACTCAACCCATCAAAGTTGATTTCTGTCAGTGAATGATCAAAGCCAGTCGCTAACCCGTTCTCAAATAGCCGAGGCAGCAGAATGCAGCGGACAGACAGTCAGAAATATCTGCAGGAACTTGCGACTGTTTGGACACGTCCATACTCCCCCCAACTCGTATCGGGCGCAGCTGCAGCATAACACCATCGATGCTAGAATCACTCTGCGACCATCTTCTGGGAAAGCCGGGCCTGTACCTGTTATCTTTCTGTGGGATGAATTCCGAATGCTAGCGACCATCTCCAGCATTAGAAGGGCCCTCATATCGAAAGGATAGTCCAAGAAGACCACCCGACAGAAGGCTGAGGAAAAAATTGCCAACTTACGAGAAATCTACCTTCGCAACTTAGCCGACTTCGTGTCGTATCGCCTTATATATGTTGATGAATCTGGATGCGATGAGAGGATTGGGTTCCGTTTTCTTACTTGGTATCCTCGTCAAAGAGCCTTCGCCTACAATAATTTGACGTCCAATAGATAATAATGTGTATGCTGGATCACGTGAAAGAGAGTGAGATTAACCAGCACGCGCGTAGTTTGAGATCCTCCATCCGCCAAATGGCGAGTGAGTCGTCACATGACGATAGGTTGAGGCTACCCCACTGCCATTACCCCACCCACATGTTCCTCCTGAATACTGAACTACACTGTGGTATTATCAAATCATGGCGTCTACGGTATCTTTCCATGACTACAATTCTGGAATACAAACAGGCATAAATACGGGCACAATCAATGCTCAGTTCAGTCTTAATGCAGGTACATTATGACAGATTTTCCAATCGAGGGACTTTATTGACCGAATGCAGACCCTCTGGACAAGTTACCAATTGCGTATGGGGCCGAATTCGATTCTTATATGGATCAGCATGAAGACGAATGTCTTCTAGGCACTAGGACGGGTCTTCTCAATGAGATTACAGAATGGGCTATGTCACCACAGGGAAAATGCATCTTCTGGTTAAATGGAATGGCTGGGACAGGGAAATCGACCGTCTCCCGCACTGTGGCTAAACACTTCAAAGAAAACAATGTGCTAGTGGCAAGCTTCTTTTTCAGGAGGGGTGAGGGGGATAGAGGGAATACGATGAAGCTTTTTCCCACTGTGACAAGACAACTGGTGAAGAGCATCCCTCAATTAATGCCTTGTCTCCAAGAAGCAATCTACGACGAGCCGGACATTGCGATGAAGTCACTTAGGCAACAGTTCGACAATCTACTACTTCGACCAATCCGGAAATTAGAACAATCCGATCATCCAATACGGACTGTGGTAATCGTGATAGACGCATTGGACGAATGTGAACAAGACGATGACATACGAACTATCCTCCAATTACTACCACAGCTACAGCAGTCGAATGCTCTGAGCTTACGGATCTTCTTGACCAGTCGGCCAGAACTCCCTATTCGCCTAGGGTTTTCGGAAATGGCAAATGATGACTATCGGGACCTTGCTCTTCATCAGATTCCTGAGGCTGTGACAGCACATGATATATCGCTATTCTTCAATCACCGACTTGAAAATGTTCGGAAGATTCAGTCTCTACCTATTGACTGGCCTGGAGTCATGGATTTACAGGCTCTCGTGACATTATCAGTGCCACTATTCATCTTCGCTGCTACTGTGTGCCGTATATTTGAGGATCCTCAGTGGGACCCGGTTGATAGTCTGACGGAGATCCTTACACATCGGAGTGATGGATCTCAACTCAAAGGGACGTATCTTCCTGTGTTAAATCGACTTCTTAAAGGACAGAGTAAAAAACAGGAAAAACAACTAGTCGATGAATTCCAAAGCGTCATCGGTGCGACCGTGATGCTTGAGACTCCACTGCCAGTTACCTCGCTTTCAAGGCTGATTGGTCTTCCAGAGAGGCGGGTTAGTCTTAGGCTGAAATCGCTACATTCAGTTTTGAGTGTACCAGAGGATAGTAATCTGCCAGTACGCCCCTTTCATCTGTCATTTCGAGACTTCCTTCTTGATCCAGAGATGCGAGATGAAACTCCTTTCTGGGTAGATGAGGAAGAGACACAACAGAAGTTAACTACACGTTGCCTTAGCCTGATGTGTGATGGTCTGAGAAAGAATATATGTGGACTACCAAGTGATGGGTCAAGGCGTGCGGAGATTAGTCATCAGATTATCCACAACTCTCTCTCTTTAGAGTTACAATACTCCTGTCGTTATTGGGCGTATCACCTCGTGCGGAGTAAGGACCTACAGTTTGTGTTGTCTCAGGCACTATCATTTCTTCAGGAGCACTTTTTGCACTGGATGGAAGCAATGAGTGTCCTATGCTATATATCTGACATTGTGGGGAGCATTAATCTCTTACAGACAGTTGTTGCTGTGAGTTTCTATGAAAATTACTATCTAAAATGAGTCTGACAAGTATAGGACAGCGGTAATTCTTCAATGTCCGAGTTTCTGCGTGATGCAAAGCGCTTTATTCTGAGAAGCTGCCAGATAGCTGAGGTTGCGCCTCTTCAGCTTTACTGTTCCGGACTGATATTCACACCGCGAAAGGCGATACTTCACCGACATTTTAGGAGAGAGCTTCCGAATTGGTGTTGTCAGCTACCACAGGTTGAGGAAGCCTGGAGTCCAGAACTACAGACTCTCGAGGGCCATTCAGACTCGGTTCTATCAGTGGCCTTCTCGCCTGACGGCCGGCTGCTAGCGTCTGGCTCCGAGGATGAAACTGTACGGCTCTGGGACCCGGCGACGGGCGCGCTACAGCAGACTCTCGAGGGCCACTCAGGCTCGGTTCGATCAGTGGCCTTCTCGCCTGACGGCCGGCTGCTAGCGTCTGGCTCTAATGATAGAACTGTACGGCTCTGGGACCCGGTGACGGGCGCGCTACAGCAGACTCACGAGGGCCACTCAGGCTCAGTTCAATCAGTGGCCTTCTCGCCTAACGGCCGGCTGCTAGCGTCTGGCTCCGATGATGAAACTGTACGGCTCTGGGACCCGGTGACGGGCGCGCTACAGCAGACTCTCGAGGGCTACTCAGGCTGGGTCCGGTCAGTGGCCTTCTCGCCTGACGGCCGGCTGCTAGCGTCTGGCTCCGATG
>CAJVRC010000900.1:0-169701 GCA_911456345.1 Penicillium egyptiacum
GACATCCCAACCTTGCGGGGCGATTAAATAGCCTCGGAATCAACCTGAATAGTCGATACGAACGAGCTGGACAGATGGACGATCTCGAAGAGGCGATCCGACTCTCTCGCCAGGCGGTTGCGGCCACCCCTGATGGACATCCGTGTCTTGCGGAGCGATTGAATAGCCTTAGTAACAAGCTGGAAAGTCGATACCATCGAAGAGGACAAATGGACGACCTCGAAGAGGCCATCCAGGTGTCTCGCCAGGCGGTTGCGGCCACACCTTGTGATCATCCTGACCTTGCAACGTGGTTCAATAACCTCGGCATCAAGCTGGCTAGTCGATACGATCAAATAGGACAAATGGACGACCTCGAAGAGGCCATCCAGGTGTCTCGCCAAGCGGTTGCGGCCACACCCTGTGATCATCCTGACCTTGCAACGTGGTTCAATAACCTCGGCAACAACCTGGAAAGTCGATACGAACGAACAGGACAGATGGACGACCTCGGAGAGGCCATCCAGGTGTCTCGCCAGGCGGTTGCGGCCACACCTAGTGATCATCCGAATCTTGCAAAGTGGTTCAATAACCTCGGCAATAAACTAGAAAAACGTTACGAACGAATAGGACAGATAGAAGACCTCGAAGAGGCTATCCAGGTGTCTCGCCAGGCGGTTGCGGCCACTCCTGATAAGCACCCTAATTTAGCGGGGCGATTGAATAACCTCGAAAACAAGCTCGGTCGGCGATACGAACGAACAGGGCAGATGGACGACCTCGAAGAGGCGATCCAGTTCTCTCGCCAGGCGGCTGCGGCCACTCCTAATGATCATCCTGATCTTACGGTGCGATTGAATAACCTCGGAATCAATCTGAACAGTCGGTACGAACGAACAGGACAGATGGACGACGTCGAAGAAGCGATTCGAGTGTCTCGTCAGGCGGTTGCAGCCACACCTATTAATCATCCTGATCTTGCAGCGCTTTTCAGTAACCTCGGTAACAACCTAGAAAGTCGATACGAACGAACAGGAAAGATAGACGACCTCGAAGAGGCCATCCAGGTTTCTCGCCAGGCGATTGCGGCCACACCTAGTGATCATCCTCATCTTGCAGCGTGGTTCAATAACCTCGGAAACAAGCTGAAAAAACGTTACGAACAAATAGGACAGATAGACGACCTCGAAGAGGCGATCCGGGTGTCTCGTCAGGCGGTTGTGGCCACTCCTAATGATCATCCCGACCTGGCAATGTGGTTCAATAACCTCGGGAACAAGCTCGAAAGTCGATACGAACGAACTAGACAGATAGGCGACCTCGAAGAGGCGATCCAGGTGTCTCGCCAGGCGGTTCTGATTAAACAAGCACCTCCTTTAAAACGGATTGCTGCTGCTGTTCTAGCCCTTCGCCTCCTGCTCAAGCGAGAAGATTATTGTGGCGCTTACACACTATCTGCTGAAGCTATCGATCTCCTACAGCTCGTTCACAAAAGGTCTTTGACCCTACAGGACCGACAATATGTCGTCTCACACTTTTCTGGCCTAGCTATACAGGCCTGCTCCCTTGCACTTCAGACTCGACAACCCCCTTTCCAAGCTCTACGACTGTTAGACAGTGGACGTGGTGTTATTCTTAGTCTTCTTATGGATGACCGGAGTGACACGTCTAAACTAAAAGACGCCCATCCCGCTTTATGTGTACAATACGAAAGCCTTCGCATTGAGGTGAATACTCCTCTTGAGAGCACCACATTCCAGCAGACGGGTGAATCGATCTCCAGAAGACGGACAAAGGCTATCGAGGAGCTCGAAAAATGTATACAGGACATACGACACCTTCCTGGCTTCGACTCCTTTCAACAGGGTCTTACTGCGGAGCAAATGCAGAATGCTTCCATTAAGGGTAGTATCATCGTGGTGAACGTCACTAGTCTAAGAAGTGATGCTATCATCATCTCTGCATCTGGATTTAGCCTGGTCCCTCTGCCTCGACTTGAGGCGGTCCAAGCGCAGCGTTGGGTCGACCAGAAGTTGACTTCGGCTGTGAATAACAAATCATACCGCCAATTTTTAACCTGGCTCTGGCGGGAGTGCGTAAAGCCTGTCCTCACTGAACTCGGTCATTCATTTCAGTCATCTCCAGAGGATCTGCCAAGGGTCTGGTGGATCGGCACTGGACTTGCCAGCTCCTTCCCATTTCACGCTGCGGGTGATATCTTTACAGCAGAAAATACATTCTGTCGCGTTTTATCTTCGTATACCCCTTCGATCAAGGCACTCTTACATGCCAGAGAGCGGGTTTCTACCTCTGACCTATCAAACGAAACCCCTCCAAAGCTACTTATGGTTACCATGGCAAACACACCCGGCGCTAATGACTTACCCGGAGTAAAGGCCGAAACATCCACGGTCCTCGGAGCACTTGGAAATTTCGTTCATGTGGAAGTTCTCGACCAGCCGGACCCCGCAAGCGTTATTCGCCAGATTCGCGAATGCAATATTGCCCATTTCGCTTGCCACGGAACCTCAAACTCCGATGATCCCTCTCAAAGTGGCCTTTTACTACAGACTGCCACTGCAGACCCAAGACAGGAAACCCTAACTGTTCTGAAACTCTGCGAAAACCCCCCTACTCTTGGAGAAATTGCATACCTCTCTGCATGCTCGACTGCAGAGAATCAGGCAAAAGATCTGATAGATGAGGCCCTTCATGTTGTCAGCGGTTTCCAGGTCGCCGGATTCCGACACGTCATTGGGACTTTGTGGCCATCTGATGATAGTGTGTGCGTGGAGGTTGCGAAATTGTTCTATGCTGAGCTTTGTCGGAACGGAACTCTAGAGTACAGTGATAGAGCTGTCGCGATGGCACTTCATAAGGCGGTTTCTGACGTTTCGACGAGGGTTGAATATCGAAAACGGCCATTACATTGGGCACAGTTTGTCCATTACGGAGCTTGAGCATGGATCGGTGTTGTCATTGTGTGTGCTATCTGATGTGTACCAAGCCAGCCCTGGGTCGCCACTTGAACACCGAGGGTGTGGGTAACAGAGGGAAGTGACTTCTTGCCAGATTGTCAGATTGTCGAGACCCACTCCAGCTCCTGGTATTTGACTTGTTTGCATTGATATGGGAAGTTCCAGCTACTCCATACAGTAATGAGACACGACATACAAGTATCTTTGGGCGTAAAGTACGGTACAGGTAATCAAACGGGGACATTGATAGTCCGAGACTATTCCCCATACAGTATAGTAGATCTTGGCATTAGGGTTCGGGGAACAATCGAAGAGTGTAAGTGGTGACACCAGTTACGGGACGTACTGTATATGACTCCCTAGATAACTAAAAAGACTACCTAGAGAGACTACTAAAAAGGACCACTAAAAAGACATATAAAAAGACTATCGGAGAAGACTACCTAAGAAGACCACTAGACTACGGCCGTATAAGCGACCGACTATTCTTGTCTATAATATCTTTATATCTTTCCTCAAAGTACCTTGTATATGGGCATGCCAATGCCATATATAAGGCACATTCTAGTTTACGTGTGATTGTGTTTTACATGGTGCAGCCCAACATTACCCAGGGATGCGAAGGGCCGGGTGCAGTGCCATTTTCTCGTTACTCATTGTTTGTTGTCCTCGATGTAAATCATAATATAAAGTAGCTATAAGCCTCTGTATTGCACTCCGTAGAATGGCAAAAGGACCAGCGGTCACCCTGATGCCAAAATCAACAATGACCAACCTTGACCAAATTTACAATTTCTTATCCGCCATTTCAATAGTCTCATCACTATGTTTATCTTCACCTCTTTCCAAGTCCATGGTTTTGGCGTCGACAGCCTCATCAACTCCAGCCACAACACTTTCGAACCGGCTACCACGTTTCTCAGGACCAACAGCAGTAGTGGCCATGATACCGAGAGCGATGATGGCAGTGGCAACTCCCATCACAGGCCCATATGCCTCAACGCGATGGCCAGCTGCACTAGTGATAAATGTAGATTCAGAGATTGCGTTTATAATCTGCGACGATGGTGAAGAAATCATGTTTCCAATCTGGTACGTCAGACCGGTGAACGACGAACGGAACGCCGGGGGAGATAGTTCGGCCAGATGAACAGGAATCACACCCCATGCTCCCTGAATGAAGAACTGCATGAAGAATCCTGTCGCGCTCAGAGACTTCTCGCCTTCTGGGAGGATCCAGGCCGGGATGAGGACTCCAGATAGAATGGCGGAGACGATGATTGCTCGGCGACGACCGACGAATTGAGACAGGTAGCCGATGATGGTTCCGCCCACACAAGCTCCTGTCTTCATCAGAATAGAAGCCCGCGAGGCGCCGTCGTTATCGAGCTCCTTTTCAGTGAGCATGAATGTGGTGTACGAGTCTTGGGATGTGTGGGAATAGTAATTGAACTACCGCAGGACGAATTAGATATATGCTGATAGGAGCCGCAATATCGGTCACAACATACCCAGGTCATGAGAATGATACAGTAGACGCACCTGCGCCACTCCTTGCCCATCATGCTTATTGTTTCACGCCAAAACTCGCCTGCGTTCATTGTTCGCTTGCCAGCTTTCTTCGCTTCGATGAAGGACTGCGACTCGGGGAAGCAGATGCGAACGAGACCAACTGCAATTGAGATACCGGCTGCACACGAGAAATCGTTAGTGGTAGGCAAACAGTCTTCAATGGGCATAGTACACTCACCTGCAATCCAGAATACAGTCTTCCAAGTCTCTGTTGCACCGCCAACACCAAGGTTGGCACATGCTGCAAACACATATCCCATTGAATACCCCTGTTGAAGGATACCAGACATAAGCCCTCTCGCGTTGACACTAGTCAAGATGGTCAGCAAAAGTCACCCAGCCATGGAGGATGATACTCACGGGCAATGCTCCAAAGCCATCGAAATAGCATTTCCATAAACGCCACCCATGAAAAGACCAAAAAGACTTCGTACAGCCAAGAACTGCTGGAAGGTCTTACTATAAATGGTGGCAATTTGCAAGATTCCGAGGATGATCATATTGAGCACCATGGGCCATTTACGACCATATTTGTCACCAGCGAGTCCAAAGAATGCAGCTCCTACACTTCTCAGAAGCAGAGTCAAAGTAATGGCAGTCGAAATGTCTGTTTTGGATCTGTCGTAGTATTTTGCCAGCTTTACTGTCTGGATGGAAAGGGCATGGAAGTCAAATGCATCGGCAGTCCAGGCGGAGAGTCCCACTATAAAGAACACCCAGTCTCGAGCTGAAAGCTGCGCCATCAGACTGAAAGGGTTCTTAATGCGCTCTGGGGATTGCCATTCTGTGTATGACTCTCCGTGTTCATTGGTCACCTCAACACGCTGTCTCCAGATGAAGAGATCTCCGATGGACTGACGTGCCGTGGCGAACATACCATCCGGAATGGGATCTGCCCTTTCATTGGAAGATGCCATTATGGCGATCTATCGAGAGAGGGAGAATAAGATTGAGAAAACGAAGAAAAAAAGGAGGAAGATAGAAGAAGAAGCAGATCACTCTAAACAAGGCGGCGCAGGGAATTCGATAGTAGACCTTAGTGGGATTCTTCCGGGGGATCTTTGGCATATTCCTCTCAATTTCTACGTCTGCGCTCACCATTTTATAGGTGCACACCCCGGTATACCCCCGCATCTCCATCCCGCATTTTCCTCGTGATGGAGCACTAAATGCCGCTGCACCCCAGGATGGCCCGAGTTTCGGACAGGAAACATATCACTCGGCTGGGGAGCCATGCAGATGCCAAGGACTTGAAAGCACCGTACATCCAATGGCAGGACAGGATATAATCAACATCCCGCATTTCGCACTTTAAGGCTGGCTTGGCGTGGGGATGACCTTGGCCAGCGATCCTTATGGGCTTGAGCCAGCCGACATAGACAAGCACCCGTAAGCCGTGTGGCGCTATGCGTGTGGTCATTGATCCGTTCCGCCGAAAACTTGTGTTAAAAATGGGCCGATACGCATTCCAGTGGCTCCGGTTGGGGGTCTTCTTAACGTGGGTTTAGAGGATCCTCGGAATAATTTCCTTCTGGACTCTAGTGGGCTGTGAGCAGTCGGCTATATTGTTTTGGTCTGGGGAGGTGCCCTAGATTAGAGGCCACTGGAATTCAGTGGTTAAACAATATTATATTAGGAAAGTAACAAAGGGACACAGGTGCTGCTCAACTGATGACGTCCGAAGGGTTGAAGCGCAATGTAATGGTTGGATATCAGGCTCCGCTAGAGTGGATCTGGTTAAGGGGCCAATTCCCAAATCCTAAGCCTGGAATCTCCCGAGTTCGGAAGTCTTGGCTTTAGCCGCGAGAGGCTACAACTTGCGAATATGCATATTCCTTGCTCTCAGGGTCTACGGGTTAAGGGGCAGCTTATTCAATAGCTGGCATTTCAGAAATTGGTCTCATTCAAAGGCTAGAGGTGTAATATATATCCTCAGGGCAGTGGTAATATTTGAGTCAAAAAAGTCATAGAATATAAACAAAGAAACCCCAGAGAACGTGGCCAGGTGAGTGATGGGAGCCAATGTCGTGTACTGGACGGAGTAAACACTGGGGCATTATGAAGGCGGTCAGCTACCTCTTAACATACATACATAGGTAGAAGAGGTATGAACCTGAGTTGATGGCACTTCTCTCAGGTTAATCTGACAAACAAGATATCAACGAGTTTGCCATTCATATCTCACTTTGCTCCCTCTTCTCTTTATCTCTCCTGCATACCAACACTGCATTTGAAAGAGACGATCTTGCAAGACCCGTGTCACGTGATCGATCATAAGCGACACCTCAGCAACGACGGCAGCGGCCTCCTGAGGTCACTTCCGCATCTACCAGATCCCTACCCCCCCTCCTCTCTTCATACATCTTCTTCTTTTCTTTTTTCTTCCTCGTGACGTTCGCAGTTCATCACCCTTTTTCATCATACTTCAATTCTTCTGCCTTCTTTGCGTGGCGTTTCATTCGGCGGACTAGGTCGTACTACGGCCTACGTAAATATGGCACCTCTACCTATCAAGTTCACAGAGCTGGTCAATGTACGTGGCTACCCCTCATGTCTATGTCATCACTATTGAAGCTTTGAAACTGACCTAGCCTGAATTCTACAGTTGACCTCTGTCGGCATTGCGGTATGTACAGCCAACCATGATTACCGGCGACGCTTCGTGATTAGCTCGAGCTTTGAGACGGATGCACCGGCCATCACAATATTTTGGAATAATTCAGGACTGGTACTAACGTTTATGTTTACAGCCGGCATCAATTGGCTTCACTTCATGTGTAAGTTGTTTACTGTCGCCTTGCGACTGACCCAAAACATGGTTGACAAGACCCGGCTAACTTAACAACCTTTCGCTTTAGACACTAGAATCTGATCATTACGTCTGTGTTCGTCAAAAGCTGGACGATGAGAGCAAACCAGAAGTCATCATTATCGACCTCAAGAACAACAATGAAGTTCTACGACGCCCGATCAACGCCGACAGTGCGATCATGCATTGGAACAAGAACATCATCGCCTTGAAGGCTCAGGGCCGCACCATTCAGATCTTTGACCTTGGCGCACGGCAAAAGCTGAAGTCGGCGAATATGAATGAAGATATTGTCTACTGGAAGTGGTTCAGCGAAAGGTCCCTCGGTCTGGTCACCGACTCAGCGGTCTACCACTGGGATGTTTATGACGCCACACAGCAGAACCCCGTCAAGGTGTTCGACCGACTTCCGAACCTTTCAGTATGTGATTCGAGATATGGACACAACAATGGAAGCCTAGCATGCTAATCTGCGTGCTCTTTAGGGATGCCAAATTATTAACTACCGCGTCAACGCCGAGGAGAAGTGGATGGTCGTGGTCGGTATTAGCCAGCAGCAGGGCCGGGTCGTCGGGTCGATGCAGCTTTACTCAAAGGAGCGAGGGATCTCTCAGTTTATCGAAGGTCACGCCGCCTCCTTCGCCAGCATTACCGTCGAGGGCTCCCCCCTACCCCACAGCCTCTTCACTTTCGCTGTTCGCACCCAGTCGGGCGCCAAGCTGCAGATCGCCGAAATTGACCACCAAGAACCCAATCCTCGCTTCCAGAAGAAGGCCGTCGAGGTATACTTCCCACAAGAGGCGGTCAATGATTTCCCCGTCGCAATGCAGGTGTCCAGCAAGTACGACGTGGTCTACCTCGTTACGAAATACGGTTTCATCCACCTTTATGATCTCGAGACTGGCACTTGTATCTTCATGAACCGCATCTCCAGCGAGACGATCTTCACCACCTCTCCGGATTCCGAAGGAGCCGGTCTGGTCGGTGTGAACCGCAAGGGCCAGGTCCTGGCCGTCAGTGTAGACGAAACCAATATTATTCAGTACCTCATGGAGAACCCCGCCATGTCTGGTCTTGCTATCAAACTTGCCTCGAAGGCCGGCCTTCCAGGCGCGGACCACCTGTACCAGCAGCAGTTTGACTCTCTCATGGCCTCGCAGGACTATGCTGAGGCTGCCAAGATTGCCGCCAACTCTCCCCGGGGTTTCCTTCGGACACCGGATACCATCAACCGTTTCAAGAGCGCTCCTCAAACCGGTCAGATGTCGGTGATCTTGCAGTACTTCGGTATGCTTCTGGACAAGGGTTCGCTCAACAAATACGAAAGTGTTGAGCTTGTGCGACCCGTCTTGCAGCAGAACCGCAAGCACTTGCTTGAGAAGTGGATGCAGGAGAAGAAGCTGGAGAGCTCGGAAGAGCTTGGTGACATTATCCGGCCATACGACATGTCCCTTGCCCTGACCGTCTATCTCCAAGCTAATATTCCTCACAAGGTTGTTGCTGGATTCGCGGAGACTGGCCAGTTCGACAAGATTCTTGCATACTCCAAGCAAGCTGGCTATCAGCCGGACTACACCCAGCTGCTTCAGCACATTGTTCGCGTAAACCCCGAGAAGGGCGCCGAGTTTGCTACTCAACTCGCCAATGAAGAAAGTGGCGCATTGGTTGACCTTGACCGCGTTGTCGACGTGTTCCTGTCGCAGAACATGATCCAGCAAGCCACCTCGTTCCTCCTGGACGCTCTTAAGGACAACAAGCCCGAGCATGGCCATTTGCAAACTCGTCTTCTGGAGATGAACCTCGTCAACGCCCCCCAGGTCGCAGACGCCATCCTTGGCAACGAGATTTTCACACACTTCGACCGTCCTCGTATCGCCCAGCTTTGCGAGAACGCCGGTCTCATCCAGCGTGCTCTGGAGAACTCCGATGATCCAGCTGTCATCAAGCGCAACATTGTTCGCACCGACAAGCTGAGCCCCGAGTGGTTGATGAGCTACTTCGGTCGTTTGTCTGTGGAGCAGACTCTCGACTGCATGGACACCATGCTGGAGTCGAACATTCGCCAGAACCTGCAGTCTGTGGTCCAGATTGCCACCAAATTCTCTGATCTTCTTGGCGCTAACCGTCTGATCGATCTTTTCGAGAAATACCGCACTGCCGAGGGTCTTTACTACTACCTAGGAAGCATTGTCAACCTCAGCGAGGACCCTGAAGTGCACTTTAAGTACATTGAAGCTGCTACCGCAATGAACCAGGTCACCGAGGTTGAGCGTATTTGCCGTGAGAGCAACTACTACAACCCCGAGAAGGTAAAGAACTTCCTGAAGGAAGCTCGCCTGACAGAGCAGCTCCCCCTGATCATCGTTTGCGACCGTTTCAACTTTACCCACGATCTGGTCCTGTACCTGTACCAGAACCAGCAGTTCAAGTCGATCGAGGTCTATGTCCAGCGCGTCAACCCTGGTCGTGCTCCTTCCGTTGTTGGCGGCTTGCTGGATGTTGACTGTGAGGAGAGCATCATCAAGAGTCTGCTCTCGACTGTCGACCCATCCGTCATACCCATCGATGAGCTCGTTACTGAGGTTGAGAGCCGAAACCGCCTTAAGTTGCTCCTGCCTTTCCTCGAGGCCACTCTTGCCACTGGTAACCAGCAGCAGGCTGTTTACAATGCTCTTGCGAAGATCTACATTGATAGTAACAACGACCCAGAGAAGTTCCTCAAGGAGAACGACCAGTACGACACCCTCATTGTTGGAAAGTACTGCGAGAAGCGTGATCCCAACCTGGCGTACATTGCCTACAGCAAGGGCCAGAACGACCTGGAGCTCATTAGCATCACCAATGAGAACTCCATGTTCCGTGCCCAAGCTCGTTACCTCGTTGAGCGTGCCGATCCCGAGATCTGGACATTTGTCCTGAGCGAGAACAATGAAGGCCGGCGTTCCCTTGTGGACCAGGTCATTGCCACCGCAGTCCCCGAATCTACGGAACCCGAGAAGGTGTCTGTCGCTGTCAAGTCATTCCTTGACGCCGATCTGCCCGGCGAGCTGATCGAGCTGCTCGAGAAGATCATTCTGGAGCCCTCTCCTTTCAGTGATAACACCAGCTTGCAGAACCTCTTGATGTTGACTGCTGCCAAGGCCGACAAGAGTCGCCTGATGGACTACATTCACCAGCTCAACGAGTTCTCTGCTGATGAAATTGCTGAGATGTGTATCAGCGTCGGCCTGTACGAGGAGGCCTTTGAAATCTACAAGAAGGTTAACAACTACCTGGCCGCCGTCAACGTCCTTGTGGAGAACATTGTCAGTATCGACCGAGCTCAAGAATTCGCTGAGCGCGTCGAGCTGTCCGAGGTTTGGAGCAAGGTTGCCAAGGCCCAACTCGATGGTCTTCGTGTGACTGACTCAATTGAGTCCTACATCCGTGCCGAGGACGCGTCCAACTACCACGAGGTGATTGAGACTGCAACCCATGCAGGCAAGGACGAGGATCTTGTCAAGTTCCTTCGCATGGCCCGCAAGACCCTGCGTGAGCCGGCGATTGATACTGCTCTCGCTTTCTGCTTTGCCCGTCTGGACCAGCTCGCTGAGCTCGAGGACTTCCTTCGCGCTACTAATGTTGCGGATGTTGAAGCTTCCGGTGACAAGGCTTATGCTGAAGGCTTCCATCACGCTGCTAAGATTTTCTTCACCAGTATCTCTAACTGGGCTAAGTTGGCGACTACCTTGGTACACCTGGAGGACTACCAGGCTGCAGTTGAGTGTGCTCGCAAGGCCAACAGCGTCAAGGTCTGGAAGCAGGTCAACGAGGCCTGTGTTGAGAAGAAGGAATTCCGTCTTGCCCAGATTTGCGGTCTCAACCTGATTGTTCACGCCGAAGAGCTGCAGAGCCTTGTTCGCCAGTACGAGCGAAATGGTTACTTTGATGAACTGATCGCTGTCTTGGAGGCAGGTCTTGGTCTCGAGCGGGCTCACATGGGCATGTTCACCGAGCTTGGCATTGCTCTGTCCAAGTACCACCCAGACCGTGTCATGGAGCACCTGAAGCTCTTCTGGTCCCGCATTAACATCCCCAAGATGATCCGGGCCTCCGAGGAAGCCAATCTCTGGCCGGAGCTGGTGTTCCTGTACTGCCACTACGATGAGTGGGACAACGCCGCTCTCGCCATGATGGAGCGTGCAGCCGATGCCTGGGAACACCACTCGTTCAAGGACATTGTCGTCAAGGTTGCCAACTTGGAGATCTACTACCGGGCGCTGAACTTCTACCTTCAAGAGCAGCCCCTTCTGCTCACCGACCTGCTTCAGGTTCTGACCGCTCGTATCGACGTTAACCGTGTCGTTCGCATCTTCCAGAGTTCTGACAACATCCCCCTGATCAAGCCTTTCCTGCTCAATGTTCAGTCTCAGAACAAGCGGGCTGTCAACGACGCCATCAACGAGCTTCTGATTGAGGAGGAGGACCACAAGCTGCTCAAGGACTCTGTCGACCAGAACGACAACTTTGATGCTGTGGCTCTCGCCCAGCGCCTTGAGAAGCACGACCTCATTTTCTTCCGCCAGATTGCGGCCAACATTTACCGCAACAACAAGCGCTGGGAGAAGTCGATCGCGCTCTCCAAGCAGGACAAGCTCTACAAAGATGCTATTGAGACCGCCGCTATCTCCGCTAAGCCCAATGTTGTGGAGGATCTTCTCCGCTACGTAAGTTTGCTATATCTGTCATTGCTCGAGACTTTACTAATTGCAACCAGTTCGTCGATATTGGTAGCCGCGAGTGCTACGTTGGCATGCTTTATGCCTGCTACGACCTCATCCGTCCCGACGTCATCATGGAGATCTCCTGGCGCAAGGGTCTTCACGACTTCACCATGCCCTTCATGATCAACTTCCTCTGCGAGCAGACCCGTTCGATCGAGATGCTCAAGAAGGACAACGAAGAGCGCAAGAACCGCGAGAAGACCACCCGCACAGAGGAGGACAACACTCCCATCTTGCAGGGCTCGCGGCTCATGCTGACTCAGGGCCCTCAGTCCAACGGCGCTGGTCTCACACCCCAGGCAACTGGGTATCGTGCATTCTAGAATCGTGCGCCGTTTTTGCTTTTGATTCTCCGTTTCTATTGCATTTGTAACATACAGCGGAAGTGATGCTTTGAGGTTGCAAAAGGAACGATTTCATATGGGAATGGTTATGCCAAGAGCGTGCCATACGAGGAACTCATGACATCCCATTAATCTTGCTTTCTGGCATTTTTTTTTTCCTTCGCCCGCATGTATTTGATAAGCTTGCGTTATTTTTTATGCTTTTAACAGTCTGGGCCATGGTCCGATATTCAGTAATAGCATTGCGATTTCCCTTATTTTTTTGTTCTCACCGCAGTAACCTCAGTAATTCTCTGTTGTTCCCGAATTCTGAGGCTGCCAAGGGTTTGCCCAGGCGGGTCCATTCGAGCATAAGGGTCTTCGGTGAAGAATGTAGCATCGCCAAGACGCCAAGGGAAATCATTTGCAACTATGTCTATGTCCCTATGACATTGCAGGTGAGTGATCCGCAGGAAGACTCACTGCCTTATCAGCTTCGAGCTTTGCCCATGAGGTGCGGTGGTAGGCATTGGCTGTGTCTCAGGTTGTTTGTATATGTAGGCTATGAGATGCTAGTGTATCCCGTCCCCACTCTCCCACCTCGGCTCGAACAAGCATAATTTACGTTTCCCTTTTTAGCCCCTGAGCCAGCTACGAAACTACTGAGGTATACAATGTACAACACAGGGTTTCACAGTGCCGACGAGCTCCTGCCGAATTCCCTCTCGGGCCGGACAGATGGAAATGCTCAATTCGCACGGAGGAAACTTGCCACCGCGGGGAAGAACCATGCAGCCAGCAAGGGTTACTGGCGGAAAGAAGGGGGTTAGATTTCTCCGTCGGGGATGCGAGATCATGCAGAAGGTGTGACCAAAAGACCTCAGGGGTTGACGCTGACGAGTTCATGTCAACGGCTCGGAGCAACTAACAAGGTTGGGCTGATGGAGGTAGACAAGCGATTTGAGCAGTGATTTTCCGACGGGAATGCGAGTGGATGCCAGTGGATGCGAGTCCATGCAGAAGTGTAACCAAAAGAGACCACCTGGGCAGGGGGTGATCCTGATGAGTTGTTGTCAATGGCTCGGGGGAACTTCCAGGGTTGGATGCTGATGGTAGATAAGCGCATCGAGCGGTCATTGCACAGCTCTCACATCATTCAGTAGAAAGCTAAAGCGGAAGCTTATCAGCCAAGAACAAGGGCGTTGCGAATTTCTCTGGGCACTGCAAGAATAAGTAGGCAATGGTAAGGAGTAGATCTTCCATTCTCCCGGCTTATGCTAACAATGGAACAGCTCGGGGTGTATAGAGCACCTTGGCACCCACCTTGGGGAATGCCAATGGCGTATGTCGCGTTTTTGCGTCAGGTCTACAACATACTCCGTACTCCGTTTCCATATCGAATTGGTATGTTGTAGTACCTGTCATACAAGCGGGAGATCCCCGCGGAGTGCCAAGTGGAATAGTTATAAGATTTGAATTCGCGATGAGGGGGGTGAGGAGAGAGGCGCTTAATAGTGGGAATTCTCATAGTACAATCAAATAGCGTCATGTCCCCTATCGGCCCATTTAAATCATTTGGACGCATGACCGATCAAAGATTTCATTCCCTTGGAAATCCCCCGGTTAAATGTGAGTCAGATCGGACCCAACTTAGGCAGTGAATTTTATGTCTCGGCTCGGTCACCTCTTCCCCGAATGGGGGGACCTTGTCAAAATCGAATTGGCCCGATCCACTTCTCGCCTTGCACATGTTGTCGAGAGTTCTCCGAGTCTCCCCCGGACTTTTCCCTTCTCTCTCAAGTTCCCCGTGAATATCCGTGGAGTCACGAATCAATATATGCTGTCCTTGGATAGTGACATTGGTTCCCGAGGGCCCGAGGTAGATTAACGGAATCACTTACCTAAACCACCCGAAGGTTATCGTGAGAGTATGAGGAGTTCTCGTCTGGGGTAGGGAATAATAGGAAGATACCTGGACAGTAGGAGTTGCTAGGGTTAGTACTCTGTATGCGTAGAAAAAGACCCCGCATGGATTTCGTTATGTTTTTAGCAAATTACATTACTTCTTGAATTGGCTAATTGGAATAATTTCAATAATATCGATCTTCGATTATTCGATTATTCTGTTATTCCATTATTATTTCGATTTGATCATTTCCCAATTTCTAGGTATTGGCTCCGGTGTACCGGTGAACCTGTATGTACTTGTTACCTCATTCCTGGAGTCAGTCCTCTTGGCCTGGAAAGTATCTGTGACATGTAGATCTTGTGATTCCCCCTCTTTATCTAACCCGCTCTCCCCCCATTCAACTTCTTTTCTTTTTCTATTTTGTCTTTCATTCTTTAACCATCAATTCTATTCAATTTCTATTGTACAGCTCCTGTTACTTATACTGAGAAACAGTGCGAGCGATTGTGCAGTGATCTGCCGAAACCGGCCTGAAATTGGACCCGGATAGCTCCCAAGCTTCTTATAGTGAGTCACCGCCTCTGCTTTCTGCTTCCTGCTTCCTAGGAAGCTTCAGAGGGGAACTTCCATCTAATTCGATCCTCTCTAGTAAACGAAACCCTTGTAACCTATCTTCCATCCCACATATCCACATTCACAATGGCTGCCCCGCACCGTCAGCCGGAGGATGCCATTGATGAGTCCGACTTCATCGAGGATCACAATGAGCACCATCAGGACTCAGTCCACCGCCGCCTGCGGGCCAATTCGACTATTATGCACTTCCAAAAGATCCTAGTCGCCAACCGTGGTGAAATTCCCATCCGTATCTTCCGTACCGCACACGAACTGTCCCTCCAGACGGTCGCAGTCTTCTCACACGAAGATCGTCTCTCCATGCACCGCCAAAAGGCTGATGAGGCCTACATGATCGGCCACCGCGGCCAATATACCCCCGTGGGTGCCTATCTGGCCGGTGATGAGATTATCAAGATTGCCCAGGAGCACGGCGTCCACCTGATCCACCCCGGTTACGGATTCCTTTCGGAGAACGCCGACTTCGCCCGGAAGGTTGAGAAAGCCGGTATTGTGTTCGTCGGCCCTACTGCTGACACCATCGATGCCCTTGGTGACAAGGTTTCTGCCCGTACCGCTGCTATCAAGTGCAATGTCCCCGTCGTCCCTGGCACCCCGGGCCCCGTCGAGCGCTTTGAAGAGGTGAAGTCCTTCACTGATGAATTTGGCTTCCCCATCATTATTAAGGCTGCCTTTGGTGGTGGTGGCCGTGGGATGCGTGTTGTCCGTGACCAGGCCGAGCTGCGTGACTCTTTCGAGCGTGCTACCTCCGAGGCCCGCACCGCCTTCGGTAACGGCACTGTCTTCGTCGAGCGTTTCCTTGACCAGCCTAAGCACATCGAGGTTCAGCTTCTCGGTGATAACCAGGGCAACGTTGTCCACCTCTTCGAGCGTGATTGCTCCGTCCAGCGTCGTCACCAGAAGGTCGTTGAGATTGCTCCTGCCAAGGACCTTCCCACCGATGTTCGTGATAAGATCTTGGCCGATGCCGTGAAACTGGCCAAGTCAGTTCGGTACCGCAACGCTGGTACAGCTGAGTTCCTTGTCTGCGGCAACGAGCACTACTTCATCGAGATCAACCCCAGAATCCAGGTCGAGCACACTATTACCGAGGAAATCACCGGTATCGATATTGTCGCCGCTCAGATCCAGATTGCTGCTGGTGCAACCCTTGAACAACTTGGCCTTACCCAGGACCGCATCTCCACTCGGGGTTTCGCCATTCAGTGCCGTATCACTACTGAGGATCCCGCCAAGGGCTTCTCCCCCGACACTGGTAAAATCGAGGTCTACCGCTCTGCTGGTGGCAATGGAGTCCGTCTGGACGGTGGTAATGGCTTTGCTGGTGCCATTATTACTCCTCACTACGACTCTATGCTGGTCAAGTGCACTTGCCGTGGCTCAACCTACGAGATTGTTCGCCGCAAGATGCTGCGTGCTCTGGTTGAGTTCCGTATCCGCGGTGTCAAGACCAACATTCCTTTCCTTGCTTCGCTTCTGAGCCACCCCACATTCATCGATGGTACTTGCTGGACTACGTTCATTGATGACACCCCCGAGCTGTTTGCCCTCGTCGGCAGCCAGAACCGTGCCCAGAAGCTGCTCGCTTACCTGGGTGACGTTGCTGTCAACGGCAGCAGCATCAAGGGCCAGATCGGCGAGCCCAAGTTCAAGGGCGAGATCATCAAGCCCATTCTCAAGGATGCCGCGGGAACGCCTATTGACGTCTCCGCGCCCTGCACTACGGGCTGGAAGCAGATCCTGGACAGCCAAGGTCCCGAGGCCTTCGCTCGCGCTGTGCGCGCCAACAAGGGCTGCTTGATCATGGACACCACCTGGCGTGATGCCCACCAGTCCTTGCTTGCCACCCGTGTGCGAACCATCGATATGCTGAACATCGCTACTGAGACCAGCCACGCATTGAGCAACGCTTACTCGCTCGAGTGCTGGGGTGGAGCCACCTTCGATGTGGCTATGCGCTTCCTCTATGAAGATCCTTGGGACAGACTGCGCAAGATGCGCAAGGCCGTCCCCAACATTCCCTTCCAGATGCTCCTGCGTGGCGCCAACGGTGTTGCCTACTCCTCCCTTCCTGATAACGCCATCTACCACTTCTGTAAGCAGGCCAAGAAGTACGGTGTCGATATCTTCCGTGTCTTCGATGCCCTGAACGATCTCGACCAGCTCGAGGTCGGTATCAAGGCTGTCCACGAAGCTGGTGGTGTCGTTGAGGCCACCATGTGCTACAGTGGTGACATGCTGAACCCCAAGAAGAAGTACAGCTTGGAGTACTACCTGGGTCTGGTGGACAAGATCGTCCAGATGGGTCCCCACGTTCTTGGAATCAAGGATATGGCTGGTGTGCTCAAGCCCCAGGCTGCCCGTATGCTGGTCGGTGCCATCCGCGAGCGCTACCCCGATCTCCCCATCCACGTTCACACTCACGACTCCGCCGGAACTGGTGTCGCCTCCATGATTGCTTGTGCCGAAGCCGGTGCTGATGCTGTGGATGCCGCTACCGACAGTCTGTCTGGTATGACCTCGCAGCCCAGCATTGGTGCTCTCCTTTCTTCGCTGCAGGGTACCGAGCACGACCCCAAGCTGGACCTGTCCCAAGTCCGCGCCCTGGACAGCTACTGGGCTCAGCTTCGTCTGCTCTACTCTCCCTTCGAGGCTGGTCTGACCGGCCCCGACCCCGAGGTCTATGAGCATGAGATCCCCGGTGGCCAGCTGACCAACCTGATCTTCCAGGCCAGCCAGCTGGGTCTCGGACAGCAGTGGGCTGAGACCAAGAAGGCGTATGAGGTGGCCAACGAATTGCTGGGCGACATAGTTAAGGTTACCCCCTCCTCTAAGGTTTGCGGTGACTTCGCCTCCTGGATTGTCAGCAACAAGCTGTCCGCTCAGGACGTGCTCGACCGCGCCGATCAACTCGACTTCCCTGGATCAGTCTTGGAGTTCTTTGAAGGTCTGATGGGCCAGCCCTACGGCGGCTTCCCCGAGCCTCTGCGTACCAAGGCCCTGCGCGGCCGTCGCAAGCTCGACAAGCGCCCCGGTCTGTACCTGGAGCCAATGGACCTCGTTAAGGTCAAGAATGACATCCGCGAGAAGTTCGGTGCCGCCACTGAGTGCGACGTCGCCAGTTACGCCATGTACCCCAAGGTGTTCGAGGACTACCGCAAGTTCGTGGCGAAGTTCGGTGATCTGTCCGTTCTGCCGACTCGCTACTTCCTTGCCCGGCCCGAGATCGGCGAGGAGTTCCACGTCGAGCTGGAGAAGGGTAAGGTCCTGATCCTGAAGTTGCTCGCCATCGGTCCTCTCTCCGAGCAGACCGGCCAGCGTGAGGTCTTCTACGAGGTCAACGGTGAAGTCCGCCAGGTCAGTGTCGATGACAACAAGGCCTCGATCGAGAACCTCGCCCGCGCCAAGGCCGATCCCACGGACAGCAGCCAGGTCGGCGCTCCCATGAGTGGTGTCGTGGTTGAGATCCGCATCCACGATGGCCACGAGGTCAAGAAGGGTGATCCTATTGCGGTGCTGAGCGCCATGAAGATGGTATGTTTTTATTTCTTGTTTTCTATTATAGACATGAACGTGATGCTAACTCTCGTCTAGGAAATGGTGATCTCCGCCCCGCACAGCGGAAAGGTGTCCGGCCTGCAGGTCAAGGAGGGCGACTCCGTCGATGGCCAGGACCTGATCTGCAGGATCAGCAAGGCGTAAAAGCATAGTGACTCTGTACTACCGAACCATGCACGATCTGTGATGCGTGATGTGATTAAATGATTTCCCGGCGTTTTTAGTTCTTTATGTTTTTCCAGTTCATCTCTGGATTGAGGCAATTTGTTGTTCTAGCTTATTCGGAATCAAACAGTATTTCTTTCGTTCAAAGCGTTTCAAAATTTAATAGTACATTCACTCACAGATCTCCATACGTAGTTCCGTGCCCGTGCCAGTAATCCCCCGGGGCCAAATGTAGCTCCGAACTTCTGCTGTTCTCCCCGCAAAGCACTTCTTCTCCAACTGCCGATGGCCAATGGCCAATGGCGAATTGCCGAGCTCCTTGTATATCACCAATAAAACCCAATCGCCTCGTTATCTCGGCTACTAAGTGTCCGAAGACTGCGGAATGAAGTGCGCGAGACCGTCTTAAAGGGCGTGGTTCCGTGGTTCCCCGGACTGGGACTACTTTACTCTACTTGACTCTTCAGAATAGAGACATGTGTGATAACGTCTACTGTGCCACTTAGGAACATATACGCTCCACTCAACTCGACCATCAACAGAACAGAAGCCAAAGATGGAAACAACCCGCCGTTCTCACCTTAAATCCCTCGCCCACCGCGGTACAATTCAAGGCGTAACAATCTCAACATCGTCTTCTCCCACCAGCCAAGCCAAAGACCTCTGCCATTACTTCGGCGGCGTCCGCTACGGCCTTGCCCCCGCCGAGCGCTGGCGCCGTGCCCAGCCCCTACCTGCGTCGTTCAGCTATGGCAGCGATGAAGAACCGGGCCGCTGTGATGGGGGTGCAGGGCTTTGTCCCCAACCAGGTTTTCTGAATATCACGCCCGAGAATCCAGATGCGTGGAACGAGGATTGCTTTCAATGTAATGTTTGGACGCCTATTGGGAAAGAGCCTGAGGGGGGATGGCCTGTTTTTGTTTTTCTTCGTGAGTATTGTCTGATCGAATCTAGGATATATGGGGTTCGGCCCAGGAATGGGCAACAAGTTCCCATATACACCATGCTGACAGGCATTGTTCGATGCAGATGGCGGATGGCTTCAATTCGGCACGCCCAATGCATTCAATGCAGCTGCCTTGATCGGCGAGGCTGGTTTCAACTGCGTGGTTGTGATGCCTGCGTACCGGGTCAACCTGTTCGGATTCCTCTACTCAGCCGAGCTGGAGGAGGACGCAGCTACTGTTGGAGAGACAGTCGGGAACCACGGATTCTGGGACCAGAGACTAGGACTAGAATGGACGAAGGAGAATATCCGACTATTCGGCGGCAATCCGGAGACTATCACGATCTCAGGATATTCCGCAGGCGCCAATTCCGTCTTCCACCAACTAGCCTACGACCTCCGCCAACCAGACAAGAACTCCCTCATCCGCCAAGCCTGCATCTGGTCAAACAGCCCAGCCGTCCAGCCTAAGCAGCCAACCGAAACACAAACCCAATTCAACCAACTCCTAACAGCCCTGGACATCCCGCTCACCCTGCCAAATAGTGAGAAACTCAACCGGCTACGTTCAATTCCCGCAAAAACCCTCCTCGACAAAGCAAGAGCAATCCCTCTTCACCAATTCCGCCCAACAACAGACACATCCTTTATCTCCACGTCCCTCTTCACCACCCTCGACACCGGCGCCTTCGCCCACTGCCTGCTAGCCCGCAACGTCCGCATCATAATAGGCGAATGTCGCGACGAGCGCTTCCTGTACAGTACATGGTTTCCACCGACGGAAAACACCATCTCCGCGCTGCGCACTCGTCTCGTCGCAGATTACCCAGAACACATTGTCGACGCCGTCATAGCGCTGTATTACCCAGACGGCCGTCTACCGACGCACTGCGAGAACTGGGACCAGGACGCGTGGGGGAGGATCTATGCTGATATGCAGGTGCATCAGATGCAGCGTGGGCTTGTGTATGCATTGACGGAGAACGAGGGCGGGGTTGATGCATCAGCGTTGCTGTTTCGGTATCGGATTGAATGGCGGGCGAAGTGTGTGGAGGCGGCTTTACCGGTTGAGTGGGGGGTTACGCATTCGTCGGACTATCCGGTTTGGTTCTTTGGGAATGGGTGGTCCTTCGAGGAGCGGGAGAAGGGGGTTGCGATGGAGGGGTTTGTTGGCCCGTTACGGAGGTTTGTTTGTGGGGAGAAGGAGTTTGGATGGGGGACTTCTGGGGCTAGGGGGGTTAGGACGCTGAAAGGGGATGGGAGAGTTGAGATTGTGGACGATGAGCATTGGGAGGAGGGTGTTAGGGTTTGGAAGGTGTTGAGGGATGCTGATGGGATGGGATCGATTCAAATACATAGATCTGAACATAGGTTGTAGGTATAAGTATAGATATACCACTCACTAACTATTCACCTTGATATCTTTTATATGCCAAGCTTTCCCCGCATTCTAATTACGTCAAGGCTCTCTGGGGTACATCCGAGTACACAGCAAGACATATACATACTAGTAGGTGGTAATGGTCATAGTACATGCTGAAAAAGAATATAAGTACAACGTAGTACTCCGTACTGCAGCTGGTATAGGAAGTACAGGAACTAGACCTGTCTAATTTCCTATGATTCACTACATGTAACTGTAACTGGGCTTATAAGGCATCTTCCCCCCTCTTTGCCTTTAATTCTCTTTATTATCTCAATTCTACTAATCCAAGCTAATCTTGGAAAATACTTCTAAGGTATGTTTCCATTTCGTTTCTCATTCTATATCCGTCCCCAAGAGCAACCCGAACAGAAATGACGTCGTCGACTCCCAACCCTTAAAAACGATATATCCTTATTATTATCTCCTGGTCTCATCTACATTCTATACTTTATCCTACTCTTACTAAATCCCCTAATGAACTAGATCACATCCATCGATTACTCCAACTGTTTCGACATATTCAATATGTCTGACGACAATACCCGCCGCCACTGGCACGGAACCCCCGGCGACCGCCACGAGCACCTCAATGTCTGGATGAACGGCGGTGCCAAGAGTCCCACTGGTCGCGCTGCCTGGGCGATGCCTATTACGGAGACCAGAAGGGTATGTCATTTGCCTCTTTCGATTTCTGCTCTCATTCCCTTGGCACTACATCACCACTTAACTACGTCATTACCCACTCTACCTATCCATATCCATCTGTCTATCTATACCACATCTCCCAAATCAAACCTAACACCTAAAATGAAGGACTCCAACACCTCAACCTCCTCGAACGGAAGCAAACGAATCCAAGAAACCTTGCCTGACGCCCCAGGCATAGGTGAGCGTCGCGGCAGCGCCGTCGACGGTGCCAACGGCCTATTCTCCAACCTACAGACACAGAAGCGTGGAAATTCGAATGCGGACTTTGCTACCCGCCGCGCGAGCTGGAACGAACAGGCTGCTACGCGGGGCATGTTCTCCAAGTGGTGGGAGGGATACACCCGGGGCAGTGGTAGCAAGTAATTTTATTCTTTTGGTTCTGTGTGCTTGGAAATTTGTATATTCGATATTCGGGGTTGGTTCTGGAGGTGGAAATTGGGAAAACATGAAAAAAGAAAAACAGAAGGCATATTGGGGTATGACGGTGTTTTTTGGCCTCAGTTTGGTGCTTCTATGAGCTTTGACGAATTCTACGAGCGTCCCTATTGTATTTCTTTCATTAAGGGTTCCCTTTTCTCTTTCCCTAAAGTACACTGAAGGAAGATATTGGATATACCGGTGACCCGTTGATATCTTCATTACAAGTCTACCAACTAATCTGATTGTACATGCGAAAAAGAAATATCATGGTATTGAACTGGGAGTCACAACGCCCAACGGGCATTATCTCACCCCATAGTTGTCTCCCAACCTCTCTCAATCATAACATCAACCCAATAAACATCATCATCCCCACTATCCAACCTCCTCCATACCTCATTAACCAATTTCAAACATACTTGAATCGGTTTCGGTGGCAGAACATGCAAAAAGGACGTTAGACGGCCGAGGATGAACTTGCGCGTGCGCGAGACTTCAATGGCCTCCATTGAGATGGTAGGTGCTTGGTTCGGGTTGTTACTATCGTTATCGTCGCCTGCTGAACAATCTTCGCCATTCTGTGTTTGTGGGTCTGCGCTTGTGGCTAGGCGCGGGAGACGGAGCTCTGAGCAGGATGCTACCAGGAGGAATGGCTGAAGGCAGCGGGTGCGTGATTCCAAAGGTATAGTTTTTAGCCGGGAGAGGGCTGTCACGGCAAACTCGGTGAGCCAGTTGTTGTATAGGGTTTCTGGGGTGGAGGTGGTCTGTTGGGTGTCTGGTGATGGCGGGGATGGTAGATGGTGAGGAGAATTGCGGTAGAGATTGTGAGGGGAGGGTCTTGTAGATGGAGAAGGGGCTTTGTGTCGAGAATTGGTGTTTTGTCCCGTTGCTGAACTGGGGTCGCTGAATCCAGCTGACAGGTTCATGCTGTCGAGATCGATTGGGAAGAATGGGTTGCGGGATGTTGGATCGGCGTTGCCAGGGTATTGAGATGTTCTGGATGTTGGAGCAGGCAGGCGCTTGTGCAGTAGGTCTGGGAAGACGCGGTATAGCTGCATGAGGCCGACACATCGATACGCTTCGGCCATAGTGAGGAGGTGCCATACTGGGGTATCGTCGTCACCAGGACTGACGATCTCGGCCTCGGAGGGATGGGCGAGACCCAAGAGGCGTTCTTCTAGTTCGCGGGCTTTCTCGATCGCTAACTGTGCACGGCTGATATCATCTTGGGAGGTGAATCGCCTTGAGTGAATGCGTTTTCGCTCACGGCGGATGAGTTGCCCGACCTCGTGCACGGTGAACTGGGTGTCGCGCGCGATGCCGGTCCACGGGTGTGGGACTCGTTGTAGGACGAAGGACTCGCCCGTAGATGAAGAGGTTCCCGAATTGTCAGATATTACCATAGTGTCATTATCTGCGACGAAAGAAAGCAGCATCTCCCAGTAAATGAGAGCTTCTTCGAAGAAGCGATAGTTATTGCTGTCATTCTTAGGGACGCTGAAGCCAGAGCTGTGTGATGATGAAGAGATGGTATTGAGCTGCTTGCGGAGCAGGTTGAAAAATGATATACCCAAGTCACTTGGGTCGTGCCAGCTAGCTGTCTGTCCAAGCATTAGCAGCGCCAGCAAAGACTTGTCGTCTATTACTGCTTCGCGCGTGATAATCTCAACGGCTTCATCACGCATCTTTCGGCCCATGGGGCCGAACTGGGGAAATTCGTTGACCAGCGTCGCAGCAGCCATGCTTTGCATTGTTCGACACATTGCCAGCGAAGATCCCCATAGACGGGATACCGTGGTTCGAAATGGGTTCATCTGGCTGTCGTAGCTAGAGAACAGTGCTGCCACTTCTTTGAAGTAGTACTCAATCAAGGTCCATGATGGATTGTTCAGTGGACGAGACATTGACATGAAGCTATGTGGTGCAGGGCGATGGGACGCAGGAGGATAACTGCGCACAATAGCCGATGGTGAGAAGTCTCGGTAAACATTGTCAATCTGTTCCTCACTTGGCGTTGGTCCGATAAGTGACAGAAAGTGCGATAGATCTAAACCGATATCTTCTAAATGTTCAAAGTCATGGAAACTGTCTCTTTGGTGTGTGAAGGACGACGATTCCGCCGCCATCGGAGACGGTGAGCATAGATCTGTCAGTTCGGGCAAAGACTCATGACCGGGATGCTCCCATATATTGTCACGTAGACCAGTTCGTTCATCTAAGACAAAATTTGTAGGAGCTGCTTCCTGCGTTTCAAAAGTTGAATCATCCGGCAAATCATTGTCGATTTGGCTTGCCGGCTGGCCAGGAGCAGTCGACGCAGAAGCCGCCGGACTCGGGCTTCCCACCTCCGAGACCGACGCCGGTACGGCGGGACTAGACTGCTCATACTTGGTAACCCAGCGCAGGGATTGTGCATAGCCAGGGCACCGGACGCCTAGGCGGGTACAGCGATTGCAGTGAGGTTTCTCCTCGCCGCATTTGACCTGCGAATGTTAGTGATATCCGATTTTCCGGGGAAACGGGAAACACAAACCCGTTTACTCTTGCATCTTGCACAACCATTTCTAGACTTCTTAACGCGGCGCATTATAATAGAGAATATGGTTCTGAGAAGATCCGACAACATTCAAGTTGCGGAGTATAGGCTGAGGGGGACACCGTGCGGGGAGTTAAAATCGACCTTATCAAGATAAACGGGATTCTTTTGCCTCTTTTGGTAGGTAACAAGATATGATGGTATCTGACTTGACGAAACTATATATATGTACTATATGAAGGACTATGTCAAGTATCTAGAGAGTATACATACAAAATCATAATAAGTAAATACATAATGACAGGACGGGGAAAGGGTAATCCCGGCTGACATCTCCTTACCTCCATCTCTCCCATCCTTAAGTATTAAATAAAGCATTAAATTCGGTGTTTATTGTGGGTAATACTAAGACCATTAATACCTAGGTAATCACTGATAACCGAGGTCATCGGTCTGGTGTAAAAGTCACGTGGTATAATACATTTACCAGACTGATGAGGTTTTTGGACAGAGCTCCGCTGACCTGCATCCTGTCTACAGTTCCAGCGCCTTGACACCTAACTTTCCAGGCCAAAAATATACCTCCGCCGCTAATGCCCTGCGTCAGCGGTTCCCCCACTTCTAAATACTATAATATATATTGGGAATTGATACTACGTAGTACAGTATGATATATGATATAACGCGATACAGTGGCCTTTAATAATAGTTACGGACCTCAAAGATCTGAGGGGACCGCAACTTACAGATGGACCACCAAGAGCCATCCATTCCCGGGTACCTCGCATTAGCGCAATCACGTGTATCTCCTGATACCCAGGAAGCTACGACAATCATTCAACCTACTCTCGGGGCACTCAGGGACCAACAGGGACACTGAATCCAAGAGGGGTGTAAGGAACAAGAAACGGCCTCCGACTTATCGTACTGACATGAAGTCTACACATGATATCAAAGTAGGGGGGTATGATGCTCAGAAGGATTCATCCGCTGCTATAAGATATCTACCTTACAATTCCGGAATTAGAAACGGAAAACCTCATTTTATTGAATCTGCCCACTCGAAGAGTGGCGTGAGAACTGTTTGAAGCAATCATATCATTGACCTCTAGAGACAAGTGGCGTGACAGGCTTGTGTTCGGAATCATTCGTTTCATTTTCGCATTATGCCGGGTTCTGAAATAGGCTCCGCATAAGTCACCGAAATGTTTGACAAGAGAGTCCCCGGCCGCCTGGTCGAGCACCTGATCGGAAATTGTCATGGTGAGACAGAGTTGCCGCACGAGGTACGATCAGAACATTAGCCGTGTCCGATGGGCGGTTGGGAACGCTATAGAGAGTTGATTTTTTCAGCTGTGAACCCATCGGAACACACACGAAGGCTTAATTTCAAGGTTCTGGAACCGTATAAAGCTGCCAAGTGATGTGCCGGTAGGCCATGATGTGCATTGACGTGTGATCTCTTGGAAATCCAAGTTTTCGAACGGCATTGTCTTACTATGCTGCCGTTGAACCTGGTCTAGCAGTTCCCTCATGACCATAGATTCTGCAAATCGTACACAGACGGGAAATGTTCATGCAAGGTCCAAAAGACCACTAAAAAGACTACTAAAAAGACTACTAAAAAGACTAGACTACCTAAGAAGACCCCGGGGCCACCAGACTACGGCCGTATAGGTGGCCGACTATTCTTGTCTATAAATATCTCAATTTCTACAATCTTAATTTCTACAAGTGTCATTTTCCACTCTATCGATTTCTATCAATTTCTATAGTCAACAAAAAACTCATACAAGGATCTCTGGCCGCCTCTCCTTCATTTAGCACCCTCTGCGTTTGAATGGGTTCTGAACCGAGTCCCTTTTAATCCGAGCTTCAACAAAGGCGACTACCAAGCACTCACGGATGGAGCACTTCGGTCTCGGTCAGACCCGAGCAAAATTGTCGCCATTCTTGAAGTCAAAAAACGGGATCATTTCATTAACCAGAGAGACATCGCGATACAAGAAACTTGCCAGTTCGTGTGCTGGATCATGAACTCCTCGCAGACTGCTGCGCAGTTTAATGGGCATTTTCTAAGTCTATCCCAGGATTGGGACGGGCTCTTTCTTACGTCTACCCTATTTGATGCGGATCATGAAAGGTACCTCATGGGCATAGGTAGACCTCAGGGCTTCCTAGAAATGCAAACAACATTTGGCCCGACGGGTAACGCCGAGCATATGACCTTTTTTTAGGAAGAGCATGCTGGCTATCATCGACGTTCTACAACAAAAACAGCTAATATGAGATGGATTGTCTGTTCAGTGGGACCATGTTACCATTTCAAGCAATTACCTAGCCCGAGAGATACCTGTGGGAAGAAGCAGTTTGTCGTACAGTTGATCAATTTCTCAATTCCAAGATACCATTGTGGACACTCGCATCGATCTTCACCTCCCTCCATTCTCATCGACGAGCTGGGTCACCTCCATTCTCATCAACGAGCTATTCTCATCCATCTCATCAACATCCCATCTCATGGACTCTTGATCTCAACTACAGCCTTAGCTGCATCAAGCAGAAAGGAGTGCAAGCATCATGGACGATGATTTCAACTCTTCGGACATTGACCTCGGGCCACCAGATGTTGACAAAAGAACTCGTCTTGTCGGACAAAAGTCGATTGATACGATAATCCAAAACTCAGCAGCGAATCGCCTTGCTTAAAAGCAAAGAGTAAAGCAGCTCCAGTTTGGTCATGCTACTCCGGGATCCCGTAGGGCTTAGGATATGTGGGTTGGGCGTTTCATCACCTATCGCCAACACACTCTGCGAAAGGATCCCTACGGCTCCCTTTACTGGCGAGGAGCTGATACGGTTCTTCGACTCGATCATCGGTGAGAATCTATCGTGGCTCATTACCGTCCGTCTAGTTATTGAACCGTTCGTGGTAGATATAGTCAAGCCAGCTCCGAACACCACTCTGGTTACCAGTGCTTTCAAAATACTTCTAAGCTATAGCGAGTTCACTTGGGGTGAGAGCGACGGCTTCAAGATCACCCGACATAACGGGCGCCGATTACAGACTTTCATCGATGATTTGATCAAAGCGGGCTGTCTGGTCAAAGGCTCTTGGGGAAGCTGTACCTAGATCGGCTTCGTCACTCTATCTCGAATGGTTAGAGCGTTCCTAGAGCACTACCTAGCAAGGGGGTGCGTGAGCTGGAACATCGTCGTCAGCAAGTGCCTTTCACTTACGTTGGTCTGTACGCTTGGGATCCGGAGCGGAGATGTGGCGCGTTCTAAAGGATATGATAATCTCCAATGCCTGCAATAGAGCCCCATAAGAACCAGGTCGGGCACCCAGAAAGCCCCCGAAGGGGCCGGGGACCGAGGGCTTTTATACTTGGTAATTAATATCTACATATGTACTATATGGAGAAATATGTCAAGTAGCTCGAGAGTACACATGCAAAATAAAAATGAAAACCTCTAATGCTTTGACCTTCCAAGGTGGGAAAATATCCATGATTACTCAGCTACGGCCTTCGGGGACCCGGGCCCCACCTGGGCAGACTGGGGGCTTTATGCTTGGTAATTGATATCTACACCTGAACAGGGCTCGAACATGGCATATCTAGTGCGCAACAAGGTAAGTAAATGTCGAAATGAGGACTTCTATAAGTCTAACGTTAAGATAGACAATTTCAAAGGGACTTTTTCAGAGACTTGCGACTTTCAAGCCAGTGGTGATTCCGGCTAACGGCCTGATATCAAGCCCAAGTCTCCATATAAATCCAATTGGAAGGCCTCAATTGCAGAAGAATTCCTACAGAAGTACCTCTTTTCGCGGGTTTCACTCAACTCCCGTCACAATGGCAGGATCCCCCGACCTGAAGCAGACTTTGACACCAACCCTTCTTGTTGACGTGCACAAGTTGTGGTTCGATCATCTGAGCAGCGAGGAGTCACTTGTCTTACCCGGATGGAGCGAGATGGGGAAATGGTTTTCTCGTGATGAGGCTTTTGACAAGGCCTGCGTGTGAGTGACGATTTGTCTCTTTATTTAAGACGCCAAAATGGAAGACTAATGAGCTCAAACAGGACCGAATTCCGCCCTGCCCTGGAAAAGATTGTTGACTCCGGAGCATCAGCTTCAGACATTCTATTTGCAGTTAGCCCGTCCTCGCCGATGGATTGGCTCGGCATCATTATTCTACTTGATCAGATTTCCCGCAATTGCTTCCGGGGAGCCGACTCTAAGCTGGTGTTTGGACGCTTTGACCCATTAGCCGAGGAGGTTGCCCTTCGAGCAATTAATGAAGAGATACCGACGCAGTCCCCGTATTTCAAGTATCGCATGGCTTACCGCACTTGGTTCCATATGCCACTTATGCATTCGGAAAACTTGGCTGTGCATGAGCAAGCCATCAAGGTGCACGAGGATACAGCCAGAGATATGAATGAGCTTCTGGCTAGGAACCCATCAACTCTTACGGAAGAGGAAAGAACATGCCAGGGCGTTCTAAGCGAGAAGGCGGAAGCACTCCAGGCATTCTTGAGCAATACTTTTGACTTCGAGAAGAGACATAAAGTGATTATAGAGCGATTTGGACGATACCCGCATCGCAACCAGGCACTGGGAAGGTCGTCTACCCCAGAGGAAATTGAATACCTGGACAATGGCGGGGAGACATTTGGGTGAAGCCAAACCGAGCTTGTATATACTCATGAGCATACCCATACCTACATATGCAATCATAGTGTACAATATTGATCCATGGGAAGAGTCAGTCTCAGCAGACAAAAGCGTCGAATTATTATTTGGCAATAGAAATTGGCAACCCTACATTCCATGGACAATTTGGAATTCCATCCCAAAGCAGTAGGTGAGCACATGCCCCTTCACACTTCACTCTTCATCCCTTGATAGCTCGCCTCTCCCCTTTCCTGTTTAGTTGGAGGCTACATACCTTGATCTATCCGCCCAAGCGATGTTTAGGTATAAATAGGCAAGAAATTGAACGTCAAACCGGTTTCAGACAGTGAAATAATGAACATACACCGCATCTGTTTTTCATTCCCTGGTGGAATTTGATTACTAGAATGGGATTGTTATTCTTCATCTTCTTAATTAACAACACGTCTCCCTGAACACGAGACGCACCAAAAGATTCGCAGTTGAACCCTCGGTAATATAAATTTATATTCTGTCTCATATAAGAGCACTTGGATTCGAGAAAGGGTGACTTGGAGGCAACAATGTGCAATTCGGTCTTTCCAGGTCTTTTTAATTCGTTATGATCATCTCAGGCAAATCCTTTCTCAGGCCCTTCATTGTCTCGCTTTTGGTTGTCTCAGTGACATCGTCCAAAGTGCTTCATCTTCTCCAACATGCCTCTTCTCTCCCCGACGGTCAATTTGCGCTCTACTTTCCGACATTCTTCATTCTTGAGGGTCTTCTATGCACAGCCGCGTGGGGGTTGCTTTTCAAATTTACTGGCGTGAAGTCTCTTCTGGGCACTGCGGTGACAGTTGCCGTAACGTAAGTGCTTCAATCTGCTTTCACTAGGTATAGCCAATGAGCCACATCCAGATTTTAACTGTTACAGATGTCTGAGTTTCATCTTATCTTCATCTCAGATCGGTTTCTACTTTGTGACTGGCAGTGAGATCCGCTGGGATGCAGCCACAGCCGTGGGAAATGACCCGGAAGGGAGAAAGCTGATGCTCAGCGGGCTGAGATCGTTTTTGGGAGCCGCGAGTGCGCTTCTTCTGATCTCATGGCTACTCAAATATTGGACATGTGTTCTCATAGGCCATTGGATGTCTGCACTATTTAGCCCGCAAACCGAAAAGGCAGATGAAGAAGGCATTCTGATCATTCCCCAAAGAGAGTCACGGGGAGCGCGAATCACTCAATTTTGGACAGTGTGCGCCACGGTAGTCATTGGAATATTGCGCTTGACTCGGCCACAGGTGCCTTATAACCATATGTCCCAAACTATCCCCTTCAGCTTTTTCCAGGCTCTGGGTTCGAGAGGTGCCGAGCTGCATCAGACTGGAGACCAATTATTTCCACTCCCTGACTTGATCGACGAGGCATACTGGGAAGGCCCACGGGATCACTTCAAGGGTTGGACCCCGGGAAAGCCAGACTCCAACACCAAAAGAAATCGGCCTGCATGGGCGTCTGAGAATTTACCACCAGGATTCGAGCGATGGAGCGACGGAGAGTTGGCCGGAGATGAAGGAGAGAGCGTTGCTCTGGATGGGAACGGGACTTCTCGGAATAATATTTATAGGCCTATGGATGACCCTCTTCGAATCACTAACCTCGACCGTGAAATGTTTGAGCCCATAGCTCGGGCTCTCAGGAAACATAAAGTCCCCATTACACATGTCGTCCTTGTCTTGATGGAAAGTGCTCGGAAGGACATATTCCCCTTCAAGGCAGGCTCACACCTGCACGAGGAGATTCTATCGTCCTACAATACCCAAGACCCCGAATTACCCCGAAAGGTCAACGCCAGATTATCAAATTTAACACCAAACGCCGAGAAATTGACCGGTGAGGTGAGTGGATTTTCGACAAATAACAACATTTCCAGCCCCTCTAGTGGGTGGAATGACACAACAGAACCAGGAATGGGTGGTATCAATGTCAACGGTGTCCTCACTGGGAGCACTCTATCGTTCAAAAGCGCAGTCATGAACTACTGCGGTGCAGGCCCACTGCCAGTGAACTTCATGGATGAGGTCAACTCCCACAATTATCAGCCGTGCATCATGCAGATCTTTGAATTGTTCAACCAACTCAAAGTGGACTCGACTGAGAAGGGTACAGTGAATCGTAAAACTGGAACTGGGCTTGAGTATATTCATGATCGAAACTGGAGCTCTGTGTTCTTGCAGTCTATCACAGGACAGTACGACGAGCAAGACAAGCTCAACAAGCAGATGGGGTTTCAAAGGTCCATCTACAGCGAAGACATTGAGCAGCAAAGTGCCAAATATTATCACGAGGGCATGGAGGAGATCAATTACTTTGGGTAAGCATATCATTCTCCCGATGGATGACTATCTCAGATTATCCGCGCTCACGTTGCTAACACATTACCTAGATACCCAGAGTACGAGATATACCCATACCTGCAAGATGTGGTGAACAAGACAATCGAGAACAATGAGCGACTTTTCTTGTCTCATTTCACGAGCACAACCCATCACCCGTGGGGCACGCCCGCGGCATACCAGGAAGAGCAATACTTTGCCGGAGACGGTCTCATGGCGAAGCATGAGGACATCAACAAATATCTGAACACAGTCCGATACGTGGACACATGGCTTGGCGATATGATGAAGGTCCTCGACGAAGCCGGGATTGCAAACGAGACATTAGTTGTATTCGTGGGAGATCAGTATGTTGCACCTACTTAGCAACTCTGCACCACAACCAACATGTACTAATCCTAAATAGTGGCCAGGCGTTCCCCGAAGACGCACGAGTCTCCGGCACCTATGAGAATGGACATATCAGCAATTTCCGCATTCCCCTTGTTTTCAGACACCCGCTATTACCCGCACTGCAAATCACAGCAAATGCAACCTCGATGTCCGTCGTCCCGACCATTCTCGATTTACTCGTGAACTCGGGCTCGTTGAACGACAGAGACTCCAGTGCAGCTCTAGACATGATGGATGAATACGAAGGGCAGTCACTAGTGCGCCCGTACCAAGCTACCCACAATGGCCGACAGGCATGGAACTTCGGCATTATCAACCCCGGTGGTACAATGCTCAGTGTTGGGTCTGCAGCAGTCCCGTATCGACTCATACTGCCGCTTGCTCAGGACTTTGAGTACGTCTTCTCTAACCTAGACACCGACCCGGATGAGTTGAGCCCATTGCGTGGGTGGTCCCTGGAGGAGTTGATCGGCCGTGTACAAAGGAGGCATGGAGACCAAGCCGGGAAGTGGTTGGCAGACGCGGAGAAAGTGGGAAAATGGTGGATTGAGGAGCAGAAAAGACTATGGAATTACCAATAATAATACGAATAAATCTCTTCGAGCTATTAAAAGGACAAGAGAAGAATAGGAAGAGAAGCGGGTTTCCTTGATATTGTTCGGTTTCTTTGTTTGCGCCTGAGGCAGACACTCCCGCCCCACCTCCACCTCATGTTTTATATTCGCCGCATTTCGCCTTCGGTCTTTGATTTAGACAATTCTCTTTTCAGTTCAATTGATCGAGACTGTACGCCTTGACCCCGAGACAGAGCTGAGGCTTAAACCGTGAGACGTCAACCCGGACTTGTCCTGTGCATCTGACCCTGTAACCACACCACTTGATTGCATCCCGGCAATTATTCTTCCGCTCTTAAGCTTCTGCGCCGACGAATAATGGAGGGAAAATATTCCACCGATCCCGAATGGGCATCAGTCACCCCAATTGACCTGGACGATGGCTCGAGCTCGGGCGCCATGCCGCTGGCGACCATCGCCTACCCAGCCGAGTATCTCGAGGCGACCTCGTATTTGCGAGCCGTGATGGCCGCGAACGAGATGTCTGAGCGGGCATTGAACTTGACTAAAGATGTGATCTCGATGAATCCAGCGCATTACACCGTATGGTAAGTTGGCTAGTAATAATTTCCTCGTGATATGCCGATATCTGATGTCGTATACAGGATCTACCGAGCAAAGATTCTATTTGCTTTGGACAAGGACCTGAATGAAGAATTGAGCTGGCTGAATGATGTTTCATTGACGTATCTCAAAAACTATCAGATTTGGTATGTCACTATCACCCGGCAACCCCCAAGAACAGAAAGCCAAGAAAGAAAAGACCAAGAAAACAGAAGATTAGAAAATAGACCTAACGACTCAAAAAGGCACCACCGACAAGTCCTGCTATCATCAAAAGCACACTTCCCAACATTCCCACCCAAAGAAGCAGACTTCCTAATGGAGATGTTCGCCCAAGACTCCAAAAACTACCACGTGTGGACCTATCGCCACTGGCTCGTGCGGCATTTCAAATTATGGGACCAACCACGCGAACTCGAAGACGTGGAATTCCTCCTGAAAGCCGACGTGCGCAATAACTCCGCCTGGAACCACCGGTACATGCTCCGTTTCGGACCGCGGGACACATCGCTCCCGGATGCCGGGATGGTGAACGCAGGTGATCTTTCGACTGCGCCGACCGAGAAGGGCAGGCTGTCCGTTGTCGATGAGGACTTGGTTGACGGCGAGCTGAAGTTTGCGCAGGAGGCTATTCTGCGCGCGCCGGAGAATCGGAGCCCGTGGTGGTATGCCCGTGGTGTGCTGAGGGCTGCGGGGCGTGGGTTGGGGGAGTGGGAGGGGTTTTGTGGTGGGTTTGTTTCGGAGGGGGCGGTTAAGAGTTCGCATGCTGTTGAGTGGTTGGCAGATGTTTTCGCTGAGCGGGTTGGGAAAGAGGGGGAGGCTGTGAGGATGCTGACGATGCTGAAGGAGCAGTTTGATCCTATTCGGAAGAATTATTGGGATTATCGTATTCGGAAGCTGGATCAGGCTGTGGCTTGATTTGGGAAGGGCATCGCAAATGTCGCCGCCACGTGGAGGGTGGAAAATGCGTGGTGCTGAACAACTTCATCGGACTTTCATATTTGTTCTAGGGTCGTGGACGTTTTGTTGGAAAAGTGCATCTAAATGGCATTCTTCATCGAAGTAAAAGACCGCTGTATACATTGTATGACTGAATGAACGATGCGAAGTCCAACCCTTATCTAGACGATAGTAATTAAAAGGTCCAACAAGAATGCTGCAAATCAAACGCCAAATTAAAAACAAAAAAGGTATCCAAAAACAAAAATATATCCATCATCATCAATTCATGCCCATCCCGCATCCAGCATCTTGCGCCATTCGGAAGCCATATCAATAGTGACATAGCTGCCACCGCAGACAATTATAACCACTCTACTCTGCGAGTTGAGACCAGGAACAAGCTGCTTGAGCTTCGAGTTGAGCTTGTCGCCGACCTCCGGGTCAACCTCCTGGTCCGTCTCATTGTCCGTCGAGATTGATCGGTCATCTCCATAGCCCTCATCGCGGTAAGTAACAGCAGTCTCATCCGAGGTCCTCTTCCGCTTCTTGATACTCTGAGCGCCTGCGTCGGAGACTGTCGATGCAGGAACAGCAGTGGCAGCATCGCCGATGGCCGCCTCGATGCAGACACCACACGCAAGCTCAACTAGGAGTCGTTCGTCGCTGGCGAGGCGGAGAACGCCGCGGGCGGCGTCTGCATCTGAGAGGACGGTGCTGTGCACCTTGATGCCTGGGGGCGGGGCCACGGCGTACTGGAAGGTCGTCTCCGAGACGCGGACAGCGCCGAGAGAAGTGGCCTGGGATGTGATCTTTGGGAGGGAGACGAGGGATTTATTGGCAATGGCCGCTGCCAAGGAATCGGTACCGGCCGTTTCAATGGCGAGGAGGTGAATGGGGTTTGGTTTGGGGGAGGAAGAGGAGGTGATTTGCTTCTTTTGTCGTCGCTTTTCGATGCCCATAACGAGGCCGTTGAGGAGGCCGCCACCACCGACACTGCAAAGGATGGCGTCTAGGGGAAGGGCCCGGTCATTGTAGGCTTTTTTGTCTTCGGGGCTGGTGGCGGGAGGAAGCTGGGTCTCAAGCTCGTCGATGATGGTGCCGTTTCCTTCCCAGATAGGCTGGTTGTCGAATGGGTGGAGGGCAATCTTGATCACATCCTGGTCATCTTCGCTGCTGGTCTTCATGATAGTTTCCCGCATGTACTCTCCTGCTTGTAAGAATGTCTCGCCATGACGGATGACGTCTGCTGCACCTGCCGCCCGGATCTTGTCAAGCATCAAGGGCTTAGTGGCCATGGGAACCACGACAGTGCATGGGTAGCCCAGGCTCCGGGCTGCACAAACGGCTGCCAGCCCGGCGTTTCCTCCGGACGAGGCGTAGAAGTGGACTCTGCGGCCCATGTTTGCTGGGTTGCGAAGATGAGAGAGGATTTGATTGCCCATAGCACGGGACTTGAAGGAGCCGCTGGGCTGCACGTTCTCCAACTTCAGGAAAATCCTACACCCAGCTGCCCGGGAAAGGGACGCAGACTCGACCAGTGGTGTCTCGACCCATGGCGTTTTGAACTGCAGTTGATCGCAGGCGGAAATGTCGATGCTACCCATTTTGATGTGTTGAACAAATGGAAGAGAAAAACGGCTTTGTCGTTTACCGGAGGAGTCCTAAGATAAGAAGTATAGAAATGATATCCCCAAAATAGTAAACTGTTGAGTCGAGTGGTTACACGACAGGAGGGTGTAAATGCACCAAAATAGAGAGATAGGGAGATATCGGGAAGAAAAAGAAAAGCGATATATACTGAAACTCCTAACTCCAGTATGCAGATATTAAGACATGTTTTGATATACAATGTGAGCCTCCAGGGCTAGGCAAAAGCTTCCCGACGGAAAACTCCAGTTTCCCGCCTGATAGGACTGACCGCAGTATCCACGGTTCTGGCCCAGTCTTTCCCGTCGATAACCTTGAGGGAAACCCCAATCAAAGTGGGTCGGCCATGATGACCATGACATACCGTTTGTATTGGAGTGGACGGGCGTGGAAAACCTGGCGTCTCAGCTTTCGAGCCGTGGAGGACCCGGGGAAAAAGTCCCATTGAGCCTGGCGCATCCGAGCGGAGAAAATGCACATCTTCATTCAGACGGGTTTGTCGGTCGGCTATGATTGGCCATCGATCGATTCCTCTTATCAAATCGATAGCTCAAAAACAGGCGCATTACTCCTCAGTAAGCAAAGGAGGGAAAAGAATACCTTTCTTAACGCCCTCACCGTAATCTGGATCCGAACCGTACGCCGTGGCCGCGAATGCCCGCTTGGAGGGGTCCGAGGTGTTTACACAGAGCAATTCTAGAAGATCATGAGACTTGCCGGGCATGAACGGTTGCAATAAAATGCCAGCGATCCGCAGCGATTCCGCCACGTTGTAGATCACTCTTTGAGGTTTGGGAGTTTTCCACGGCTCCGCCGCATGGAAGTACTTGTTAGTCTAGCAAGAAAGACCGGTCAATACTCGCCGAACCCGTGTGCGGGGATGAATACCTCTTACCTTCTCGATAATGCTCATAGTTTCCTGCAGCGCGGCACGCGGGTTCAGATTCTGCATAAGCTCGGCAACCTGGCGAGGCGTCTGCTCCAACATTTCCTGATGTTCCAAGTCCTCAGGGGTAGCAGCTGGGAGTTTATTTGATCGGGCGTCCATAATGTATGAGCGCAAATTGCCACGCGCACATCCAACTGTACGCAGAGCAAGGTTTCCGATGCCCCCCTGAAGCAATTTCTTGTAATCTCGGATGATAAAGGAATTGTCAAAGTCCGCATCATCTGCAAGGCCACCCCGATACGCTAGAAAAAATCGCATACCATCGACTCCGAACCGTTCAATGGCGAAAAACGGGTTCACAACATTGCCTGTGGACTTGGACATTTTTTCACGGTTCATCGTCCAGTGTCCGTGCACCAAGACGTTCCGAGGCAGGGGAAGATCAAGTGCCATGAGGAAAGCGGGCCAATAAACACAATGGAATCTGCCCACTGATTAATTTTGCATGCACTTCGGGAGAACCCGTGGACTCACCGAACAATATCTTTGCCAACTACATGCAAGTCTGCAGGCCATACAGATGTGTTTTCCTGTCCGGGTGGGAAAGGATATCCAGCTTTGGTCAAGTAGTTGACCAGCGCATCTAGCCACACGTAGATTGTCTGTGTGTCATCGCCGGGAACAGGGATGCCCCAAGTCAGACGTTCCGTGGGGCGGGAAATCGAGAGATCCTGTAGTCCCGACTCAACTCCGTTGACCACAGCAGCTGTATAGGAGGTAGGGGTGATGAACGGATCTTCTCTTTTGTACAAGTCAAGTAGACGATCCTTGAAGGCTGAGAGACGGAAGTGGTAGTTCGTTTCTGAGGACCACTCTACCTCTTTACCCGTTTCTATTGAGACCTGTGTGTGTTTAGTATCCGCACTCGTTGGATAACTGACAATTTACATACCATGCGTTTCTTCCCTGTTGATGGATCTAGGGAGTTCTGCACTTGCGTTTGTGGGTAGAATGTCTCATCGCTGACCGAGTACCAACCTTCATGCTTCGAGGTATAGATATAGCCCCTGTGTTGCAACATTTCCTACTCATGATCAGCCATATCCCACTATGAATGGAACATAGTCGCCTACCCAGAAATATTGGACAGCATCTCGATGCGTTGGGTCGGTGGTCCTGATGAAATGATTGTTGTCGATGTTTGCAGCCTTCGCTAGAGCCTACAACAAGAACGAGTTAGAAATGCCCTTGGATATAGCAAAGGGGACTCGCACCTCAAAGGTTCGGCAGTTCATATCGCAAAATGCCTGGGTATCCATGCCCGCTTGGATGGCAGCTTGCTGGATCTGTCACCGATGTCAACGGCCATTCTCCACCTGCAATCCCATCCATATGTAGTACCTTCATTCCGTGCTCATCGGTTCCGGTCAGTAGTTGAGCATCCGTATTCCCGAGCAAGACCTGCCACCGTTTCATGATATCGGCAATCACCATTGTGTATAAATGGCCGACGTGAGGGGCTAAAGGCAAATGTTTCATCAGCAAATCAGTTTGTGTACGATATTGACTATAATCCTCACCGGCATTGACGTAGAAAATTGGCGTTGTTACATAGTAAGGCTTGTTGGACCTTTGCGGCGTAGTCGCAAGTCCGCGCCGGGGAGTCGTTGCCCATCCATGCTTGCGGGATGTACAGTTCCACGGATGCCTTGACCTCAGAAGCTGAGACGCTCTGAGTAACGAGCGAAGTGGCGTCCTTGTTGTAGCCATTGGGATTGTGATGACGGCAAGAAGAGCGTTTCATGTTATTCCGCACATCTCGGGTGGTCCGAGCTTCTCCGCAAGTCTCGGCCATTTTTTACCTAGGTGCATCGTCGCGCTTACATCGTCATCGAGAACACCCCACGATCAACAACCATATATTTTTTATCTCATCTGAAACATATCCCTGTATCTTCTTATATCACACGCAACTATTCCCCATTTTTTGCCAACTTGAAATACCGATCGCGATGGCGACAGCAAGCGAGGATACACTGACCAAAGTGTCGACTGAGGGTACGTCTCAAATTATAACTTTGAAAGCTAGTTTCATCCCTTATGTTGGCAACCAAGCTAACCTTTCGTTTGCTTCCATGCTCAGCTGCGACCGAGTTCGTTAAGACCTTCTATCCAGCTTTGGGATTGAACCGCGGATCTCTCAGCTCCTACTACTCTCTCGAACCCACAACCATCCTATTCAATGGAAATCGTGTCGCAGACGGCGCCGCAGTGCAAGAAATCTTTACCAATCAAATGTCGCCAACACACTACGAAGTCCAATCATACGACTGCCAGATCATCAACAGAGCATACCCCACCGTTTTGCCGGATGGCGGACTAAAGCCTCAGTCAGAGATGGGAGTCAAAGACATGTCATTTCTCATTGTAGTCAGTGGATCTGTACGCTATGGCGAGGGTCGCGATCAGCCTCAACGCGGATTCAGCGAGACCTTTGTGCTGGTTCCCAATCCATCCGCAGAGAGGGCGCGGGGCCGCAAAGATTGGCTCATCGAAAGCCAGAACTTCCGTCTTGTCGTTTGAGCTACCACACAACATTTGATCCAACGAATTATGAATCAGTCACACGTCGGGCTAAACCATGTGACACGGAAGTGAAAGAGAACTGAGGCCTGCCCACCCACCAAGGATGAATGTCTGGGAGATACGATGCAAACAATGGCCCCACTGCTTGAAATTGCTCTGTTGCTTCAAAACTAGAGCGCTGGACGCCACGGGAGGAAGATGATGATATTTTCCTCATCATCATGGGATTATGGGGATTAGGGGTATTATGGCCCAGCCGATGTCTTGCGCGGTATGCGGAGGTTTGCTTTGACTCTTTCAAGCAGCTCCTCACGCGTCGCAGCCTCACTCGGTAAAAGCCCTCTCTGAGATGTTTGGTCAGTGTACCATTCTCAAGAAAATGTATGATTATCTGGACTCAATCATGGCTGAATACATCGCTCAAACATACCGCTTGAAGCCATCTTTTCATCTCATCCATTGTCCAGTTCTCGGGGTCTAGCTTCTATTAGCCTGTGTTTGATACCTAGTAATACCTACTCTCACCGCCAGTGGGATCTGCTTGCGCCGGGAGAACATCGCTGCCAAAGATGGTATAGGCTGCCACCGCAGTGACCATTCCTGCGAATCCTATATAGGAACATTGTGGTCAGAGACGTTGGCGAGTGCCTTGACTTGGGATTATCTACCAAGGAATAGATTCTATGGCGTCCAACATTAGATATATTTCATAAAATATAAACAGATATGTAATACCTTGGAATTCAACGCTCGATCTAAAGGGGTCGGCATTTTCAAAGCTTCTTTGAATTTCTTGAGTTGATTCAAAAGTCTCGTTCCTGCAGAGTTTGAAGAGAATAAATAGAAGGAAAAAAGGTCTCACAGGACACGTGCAAAAGACAGATATTCAAGATGAATACTAGAGAACAGTTCGTCAAGACGCGGGTTACACCGCCACACGCCACCCTCGCTGCTGCCTTCGAACTATACAGTTGCACCTACTTCAATGACTTCAATGACTTCTGAGATCGGTTGATGGCAGTGATTATATAGTAAACATAGAGTCATCATTATTACCTAGTTAGAAAAATATAATGCCAACTTTGGAACTCTTGCTCTCACTGTTCTAGCAGCCAGTGCATCGCATATCTATACCCATCAGTCCATCATTATTGCTCAATCGTTTCAAATAACTTCAAACAGCCTAATTTGATAAAAAAACATGGAAGCAGTCATCATCTTATCTTCGATTACGTTCGTTATTGCGGTGGGAGCTGTCATCATACAGGGGTATAGTTGATCATCATTGCAGTATCAAGCCAGACACTGACCGTGTTGACAGCATAGCCTTTTACAGGCGATACCGAATCCACCTGCATGTCACATCAAAAACTATGACTCCTCCACGGAGTTTGGACCTGGAGATATTCGATCCTGACGAAAGCACACACGTTCAACCGCCGCCGAAGCTGCATCGCCATTCACGATTGGGGAGCAGAAATTCGAGGTGGCCAGGATATACTGAGCGACGGGGTCCACCATCGCGAATAATGGCGGACCATTTTACGTCCTATCGTGTGCCTGATGCAGAGACAGGAACTAGTATCCATCATTTCCCGCATCCGCCCCCGAATCTCCCAGCCACATTTACGGCCCCAGTTGCACGAGCCACAACACCCTCACCAGCCACTGAAATTACCCCGCCTGAGGCACCGACCGCAAATCCCACATGACTAAGCAAGGGCTTTTGCAGCTTCAAGCCCTAACGTGATCCGCACACATTCACCTTAGAGGCCAGTGTCGACAGTGAGCTTTCTCTTTTGCACCTTGCTTCAAAACACCCGCAACCTCATCATGCCTGCCGAAGTTTCCGATATCAAGCAGTTCATTGAGATCTGCCGCCGGAAGGATGCCTCCTGTACGTTACGCTGCATTGATGGACTCCCGAGATGAGACTTGGAGATGATCATCGATGCTGACTGTTTACGCCTTTAGCCGCCCGCATCAAGAAGAACGGCAAGCACCAGCAGACCAAGTTCAAGGTCCGCTGCCACCGCAACCTTTACACCCTTGTCCTGAAGGACTCCGACAAGGCCGATAAGCTCAAGCAGAGCCTGCCCCCTGGTACGTTTCGATCGCATTGTTCCACCATTCTGAATTGCTAGCAAGATGGAAGGACATACAACTTAAAAGATGGAATTTCAATGAATTTCAATGTAGCTCTGAACCTATGCTGACAATTTCTTCCTGAACAGCCCTCAAGGTCGTCGATGTCTCCAAGGGCACCAAGAAGACCAACTAAATTCGGTAACAACGGAATGAATGGAGAATCGGAGTGCGGCGTGAGTGGTTGTCGATGATGCAAGACCAGCTGTTGGGGGATACATGGCATGGGCTTGGTCCCTCTGCGAGCCGACACGGGGAAGACTCCGTGGCGTGGAACATGAATCTGACGCTGGGGGAGTTTCTTTGCGCCTTTGAAGCCGGCTGCTGTTATTCACCGGCCAGGCGACTCGCATTTTCTGGACGCACTCGAGGAACACTTTTGTCGGAGGTTCCAGTCCCTACAATTCAATGAAAAAAAAACAGTTGAAATATCATTATAACATAGGTTTCTCATTCTCAGTCGAGATTTCCTAATCCATTATCCTCACCATGGATGTTCTCCCGACTTTGGTCTTGTCTTCCGGGGCAACAAGTAGACCGGATAAATACTGGCTTGAATTGTCCCGCTAGCAAGCATGACAAGGGCCTCCGGCCTTTATTCTTGACTCCACTTCAAGCGAGACCCTGTCGTGATCTCTAGTCAAATAATCTCAAACTGTCATTGTGACTACAGTTCTTTCTTTCCTTTGATGGCTCGACTGGAAGCAATCGCAATACCTATTTTTACCCGGCATTGAGTTCTTTGATATCGGGTTTGTGTCCTTGTTCGAGTCTTTGTTCGAGTCTACTTCATAGTCTGGCTCGCACAATACCATTGTTGGGGATTATTATCTCCCAAGAACGGGTGTTTAGAAAGGCCTTCGTGATTCTTTTCTTCTCGTACAAGTCAAAGGAAGGATGCCCATAGCATCAATTGATGTCTCCTCGAACCTACCTATATAAATCTACTCGGAACCTCGTCAAAAACGAGACTATCAACAACATTGACATTATTAACATCGCATTGTTCCCTACTCATCTCGGTCAGGTGAAAATATATTCTTAAGAATCTCATTCAGTTTCCATCAGGGCTCCATTCAAACAACCCAGCAAAGGTAGGACAGAGATATGTGCTACGAAAAGCCATTGGTCCCTGCTATGGGCAATCTTAGCATGTTCCCACCAGAGATCATCTTCAATATCCTAGACGAAATTTTGGGGAGCTCTCCCAGACTGACACACGGAAGCTTCCATGCCATTAACCAGCTGATGAGAACTAACAAAACACTAGAACAATGCATCAAACTCGGATGGATGGGTAGCAATATATCGAACAGTTTCAAGCAGCGCTTGAATGCCGTCCAGTGGTACCCTAACATCGACAGTGCGAATACAGTTCTAACCCTCCAGGGCGTAGACCCCAAACACCCCATGTCCATCGCAGGTCCCCACGGCGGCCCTGATCTCCTCACCGGCATCATTTTCGACGACTGCACCGATTGCTTCGAGTGTTTCTCTGAGGTGCTGCCTCATACCCATATGAGCTGTTGCAACGAGGGCGGTTGGTCATTCCTTTCTCTGGCACTATACGCTAAAGCTGAGAAGCTACTTGATCTTTTCTTCCTTTCAGGCTTCCCTCACGAACCGAAGGAATTTATCATCGGCGGTGCTAATGCTATGGGAACAGGACCGTCAATCCTTGGGATGTCTGCCTCATCCAGGGATCATCGGTCTTTCGCCAAGCTCTTCAAGAAACTGAAGGAGGTCTTGAATGGGCATGGCTTCCAGAGGACTCTTAGAGATAGACTCAACCCCAAGGAGCGAGCAGCTATCAGAAGTGTTGCTCCTCAGTATCTCCAGAAGATGTTGTATGAAGCTGGTCTAGCCGCTATGCATCCAGCTCTTCGTTATAGTCCATACTACTCTGGTAAGCGCACCGAGATGTACTAGCCTTCTCAATCCATGGGTTGTATCTCCGTGGTTACGTTTAGGACAACTACTGACATTTGAGAATATATATCTCTCTACGTCTTTCCTACTTTATTTTGCATTTTCAGGCGTTAGTATCCACCGTTTCACAATCAATCAGAAACAAAAGTTCTCTTACCTCGAGTATAGTAGTCGTATATGACCGGATACGTTGGCTATGCAAACCTCAATCCTTTTGATATTTAGCCAACGCAGTAGCTAGGCCCAGGAGACTTCTGTAGATCATTACTCTTCAGGCCACGGCACTTAATTCCTTAGAGATATTACTCTCCGCATTGCTTGGCATGTCACAGCTTCTCTTGGCATCAATGAACCCATACGGTGCGGAGAGAATGAAGGTCCTATAGGGATACATACTCCGTTGCAGATTCTATATTCCCGTCGGCCCGCCACCCCGGGTTAACCCCTTAATTGCCGTTCTTGGCTGCAGAAAATAGCCACAGCGGCTGGCACTTGTACCCCTGGGTTCCGCATCCCAAATACATACATGTGGATTCTATTTTCCAAGACTGTGGCGTAACTAGTTCTCTTTCATTGAGATGGAAATAGCTGACCCCATGACTCTTCGTAATATATCTCTTTGATGGCTCAAACGCCGAGAATTTTTCATTCAGACCAATAAAAAAAGGAAAAGCCTGGGCTTCGGCTTCGATCTATTATTTTCCACCAACAAGTTCCTACAATAAGCCTTCTCAGTTCACACTCGATGGTACCTTCTGTGCTCAACTCGTGCAAATTGATGCAATTGTGTTTGGCACTATTCCAGGATCAGAACGGACCTCCTTCAAGGAAATAACGGCCGGCTAAATCAATAGTCAAACAAAGGGCCAAAGAAAGACGAGGTCTGGGAGGGCTGTGTATATAAAGCGTAGGCTTTGAGGTCAAAGATATGTCCTGCACAGACAGAAAAATCTACTCTATTTCTACCGGACAGCTAAAGAAAAATGACACTTTCAAAGCTATCTACTCTCCTGGCCTCTGCCTCCCTTGTTGCAGGCCATGGCTATGTCTCCAGCATCGTAGCTGATGGCAAAAGGTAAATCAATCTAAGAACCAAAGTCTCCATACCAACAATGAACTAACCTCATCATCAGCTACACCGGGTACCTCGTTGACAAGTACGCCTACATGTCAGACCCCCCTGACAGTGTCGGTTGGACAACAACAGCAACCGACCTCGGTTTCGAAGACGGCAGCGAATACCAAGATCCGAACATAATCTGTCACCGAGATGGAGCCAACGCAGCTTTGAGTGCCACTGTCACCGCTGGCTCCAGCATTGACATCCAATGGACAACCTGGCCAGACTCACACCACGGCCCTGTGATCACGTACCTCGCCTCGTGCAACGGTGACTGCAGCACAGTGGACAAGGCCACGCTGGAATTCTTCAAGATTGAAGAAGATGGTCTTATCGATGGCACGAATCCTCCTGGCACATGGGCTACCGATGATCTGATTGCTGCAGGGGGTAAGTGGACTGTCAAGATCCCTTCTACTATCGCTGCGGGTAAGTATGTCATGCGCCATGAGATTATCGCTCTGCACTCTGCTGGCCAGTCGAATGGCGCCCAGAACTACCCGCAGTGCTTCAATTTGGAGGTCACTGGTGGTGGAAGTGATGCACCTGCTGGCACGCTTGGTGAGAAGTTGTACACCAATACTGATCCCGGCATCCTGTTCAATATTTATTCTACCCTGACCTCGTATGATATCCCGGGACCCGCTTTATATGCCTAATTCAGGGTTATAAGGAAATATGAGGTCGAGGATATCTTGGAGAGATGTGACTTTGGATGCCTTATGCTAGTGCTTGCAAGTACCGTGGAATGAATGCCATGTGCGTGGCTCATTCCACTACAATAACTCCAAATAACCAGAAACCTCATAAACCATTGAACCAATTCTATTCTTTCCTCTCATAAGGCAAAGCAATAAACCCACGCACCTTCGCCCCCTCAAGCGCCGCATCAACACCACCTAGACTCATATCCGTCTTGCGCAACTCGAACTCCCCAAAGAAATTGGGCTCAGCAGAAACTCTCTCAAACCCAAGCCCCTCAAATAAAGCCAAACTCCTCAAATTCGCCTTTCCAATCTTAACACTGAGACACTCAAGCGCCAGCCCCTCCGATGACCCCGTCGTCTCAACACCAGTCCGCAACTTCCGCACAGTCTCAACATCAACATCACCACCGCCAACAAACTCATCCAGAATAGCCCCCTGGTTCTGAACAATATATCGCATAAACATGAGTAGAGCAGCGCGCCCGAACCCGCGTCGCTGATTGACTTTCTCAGCGATCATGAGCTCGATCTCGCCGACTATTTGCGGCGGGCTGTCACCCTCCTCGCCGTCGTCGATGCGAAGGAAGAGGTTGATATCGCCGACCATAGTAGCTGGCGAATCACTTTCTGTTTGCAGCTTTGTCTGGCTGGGGATTTCGTCCTCGGTGCCTGTTGTGATCGCCCGACAGACGATGAAGGTTAATTTGTCGGCGTCTTGGCGCCAGCTGCGTTGCATCGAGTATTCTTCTTCTAGAGTTAGGGGCTCTGAGGCTGTTGCTTCTTGGATTTCCTTGGGGTCTGTGAGAAAGAGGTGGGTTATAACTAGGATCTTATTATTCTTGTTTGCCTACCGGGTCTTTCATCCATTCATGATATCGGGGTACGTGCCATGATGAGTATGGGACTAAAAGGGCTTTTGAGGAGCAGAGGACTATTCCTCAGAAATTGAAATCAGTTTCTTCCGTTTTCTTATGGGCTCGATATGCGATATTTCTGTGGAAAGTATATATGTGGGTATGGGCATAGAGCAACGTACCGATGTTGGCATTGAGTAGCATTGTGGGCGGATGATCAAAAATGATCCTCTTCAGTGTGAATGATTCAGAATTGTTCAATTTGTATGTACTCTTCCGAAGAAAGGCTCACTCGATGTCTATCAGGGTCTCGATGGATATAAAACAGAGGAAGTTGGCGGGATGGATTCTTCCAATTGTGGGTCTTGGCGCGTGGAGCCACTCGGGTTGTATACGATGAGCAGTGATGGGGTTATATAAATGTATCGATACATGTGTGATTTGACAAGGTGGTTATTCCATTAGTACCATTGATTGGTCGGTTTCTCTATCAGCTCATTTTTGTTCTTCTTGACCCTTGAAAACTCCAAACCGGACCACCTCGACCTCTAGCGTCTCGGTATCAACCAGAATTAACTCCCCAGTTTCGTTGAACTTGGGAAGTGCCAGCAGCCGAACACGGGCTGCATCAGAGTCATCAGCGGTACCCGTCATTTCAGTGTCGCCATCTAGGCGGAGAGGGACATCACCCTCAATCGTGGCAGTCTTGAACTGTGGCTGATTGCCAACGAAAAAGATATGCGGACAGGACTCGATAACATATGGATCATCTGATTGATATGGATATGACCCTAGAGAGTATTGTTAGCAAAAATTCTCTAGGAGATTCGTGTGTCCAAGCATACAAATTGTGTCCGGCGCAGTGGGAACGCCGCAGCGCCAGCGAAGCATGGCTTCCATGATTCGCATCCGAGCATCAGAATCTGTCTCCTTGTCTGGGCTGCTATTGCCGCCCTCAATACTGATATACCGCAGAACATCGTCGACATTCTGACCGCTGCATCCCCATAGTCGCCAGCCTTCCACGTCGCCGTCCCAGGGGTTCGTGACACTGTCGAACCAGCCTGCTTCGGGCTTTTCATCTCCCCTGACAGGAGGGGCAGAATATGCCCTTGCTTGAGGGAACATAGTACGATGGATCCCCTGCTGAGGGAGGGAGAAGTTCGCGGGATCTTTTTCGCCCGGCATGAGTGTGACTGGAATGCTGGGCAAGATCTCCGCTAGGAAGTTATCGAGTCGTGTGATAGGTGCGGCATTGTATGCAGAGGCGTCATAGCCATACTTTTTCGGCTGGGCTTTCTTCGCCGCAGCGTCGCCAGAGTTTGTTGACGCGACATCTCCAATTACGCTGGCTCCAAGTGAATTACCTGCGATGACCAAGCGGGATATTTTAGAGGAACCCAAGGAAGGACTGTTGTCGTCGTTTCCCGAGAATCCTGTGTAGCCCAGAAGATAATCTGTCAATAGCTCCAAAGCAAGGGTGTCGCTTGATGTTCCTGTGATTTCCAGGCCACTGACGAAGGCGATTTTGCCGTGTTCCTTTCCAGCCGCTTGGACTCCATTTTCTGGAGCATTGCCATTCCACCGTCGAAGCTGCGGAGCCAAGTCTGGCAGCTTGATATCAATAACCTCGAAATCTCCGTTCGCATTCTCAGTCCCCAAAGCTGCAATAATGGCGCCTGTCGCCAGCTGTGTAGACTGCAAGAAGTTCCCAGTGAGCCGTAAGCGGCCGGACTCATCTTCCAGCATAATTCGGGTCAAAGAGGGGTCCGAAGGGTCGGTGTAGGTGCGGAGAGGAGGGGGCGCAGAGGTGAAGTTCTATGGATTATCAGTGAATGAAGAAGCAGTAGCAAGGCCAAGAGACTAACCTCTCTGCTGAGATCCTCCAAAATATTCGGCTTCATTGGTAAATGCATGTATACGGTGCCGGCCACCCAGCACAGCTCGCCTTGTCGGACATCGAGAACTCGATCGACACGTCGCACCTTCTCTCCAGCGATCTAAATTTGCAAGCAGCTGTCAGGAAAGTCCATAGCTGAGTGTGTGAATTATTTCCAAGGACCAAGTGCCCTTACAGTAAGGCCATCCCACGCATCCGTCGCGACTTGTTCCACGGTGGGCTTCAACTTCGCGAGTCGCAAAAAGTACATGTCGCCATATTGCTGCTGATAGTGCCGTCCTGTGCCGGCAGGTAGGTGGAAAGTGAGACGAGGATTGTAATTGGAGGGTGCGCGATAAACCGGTTCCTGTTCCTGTTCTTCCTTGCTATGGAAACAGAGTGCATTCAATGGTTAGCTAAAGGTCCCCGGTAGGTAGCAGGTTGAGGCAGGGTGGACCAAGAGGTATTACCTGGGAGGACACAAGAAAGTGTAATTCTCAGCATCCGGTGCCATGTTTTCCGGAATGATGCTGAGATCTCGTGTGTCGGGGATGGTTGGGGTGATGCAAAGAGATGTGTTTGACGCGCCCACGCGTCAGTTAGCGCGTTCAATTACATTCCCGCTTCGGGATCTCATGGCAACTGGTCAAGGTAATTTTTATATGGGAACAATCGCATTGTCTCCTGAAATCTGCTATTATCTCGTTACTCTCATTAATTACACTTCTTTCATCTTCTAATCCAAGTGAAGATCGAATTAGGCTCAAAGCGAAAACATAATGACAATGATATCCAAGTATGTAGCGACAGATCACATTAAGCCGACAAGGGAGTCACCTATGCTCGGTAATGCTGGAAAAGACTGTATATTCGCAGAAATGCGTTCATAAAGCAACGTATATTGTATACTCCGTCTGAGGAGCTGTGAAATGTAGATCGGCTATCAGCTGCCTCGGTCCGTACATAGCTTAGGGCTTCCCCGCATTCTCTATTCTTCAACAATATATGATTCTCATATATTCTCCGTGAAAGAGAGCATTGACGGCCATCTCTGAGTTCCACACAATTCTACTTCTGACAACGTACCACACAACCCAAAATGTCTCTCCAAACACCACTATGCTCTCTCCTCAAGATCCAACACCCAGTGCTGCTAGCTGGCATGGCCCGCGCATCTGGAGCTCCACTAGCAGCAGCAGTCTCTAATGCCGGAGGCCTAGGTACAATCGGCGGACTGGGTTATACACCAGCGCAGCTATCAGAGATGCTCACAGAGCTCAAGTCACTCCTCCGGGACCCCTCTCTCCCCTTCGGCGTGGATCTCGCCCTTCCGCAAGTCGGAGGCTCAGCGCGCGCAACAAACCACGACTACACACACGGCCAACTGGACGAGTTAATCGAGGTGACCATCTCGCACGGGGCCAAGCTCTTCGTCTCAGCCGTTGGCATCCCGCCAGCGAAGACCATCAAACGACTCCACGAGGCCGGCGTTCTGATTATGAATATGGTCGGTGCTCCGAAGCATGCCCACAAGGCGTTCAAGGCAGGCGTCGATATTGTCTGTGCGCAGGGCGGCGAGGGCGGCGGTCATACTGGCGAAGTGCCGTTCTCCGTTCTCGTACCTGCTATTGTGGATGTTGCGCGGCAGTATAAGAGTCCGTTGACTGGCCAACCCGCACTTGTCGTTGCAGCTGGTGGTATCAATGATGGACGCAGTCTGGCGGCGTCGTTGATGTTTGGTGCTGCCGGTGTTTGGGTGGGCACGCGGTTTGTGGCCTCCGAGGAGAGCGGTGCTAGTCGCTTGCATAAGGAGGCCGTCATCGGGGCGCAGTTTGGTGAGACCAAGCGCACGCTTGTTATCTCTGGTCGTCCGTTGCGCATGCTGCCCAATGATTATATTAAGGAGTGGGAAGCGCGGCCTGCTGATATTGCTGCGCTGACGTCGAAGGGCGTTGTTCCTATGATGCATGATTTGGAGAACGAGAAGGACATCGACATGCCGTTCCTCATGGGCGATGTCTCGGCCAGCGTTAAGCAGATCCAACCAGCCGGGACCATTGTGAAGGAAATGGTTCAGCAGGCTGTCGAGATGCTCAAAGTCGGAGGCTCATATATCACAGCCACAGGGTCTGCGAGCAAACTATAGACAATCTAGAGGGGAATTTGGATGAAATAGGGGTTATCAATGGCCCTGATGCTAGTGGAATAATGTTTGGCATATGTTCTTTTTTTTTGATAATACCATGACATGTACTTGTATAAGACTTGGGAACCAAGAAGACTTGAAGAACCAACGAGGAAGATGGATTATGCCTGGGTAATTACCGAGGAATATCGTGAAACAGACAAAAATAGATGGCACAAAACTTCTACATTTTCGAATTCGACACGAATCTTTGGATCTGTGTAAGCCACAAGGCAAAATGGAGCATTTGCTTTGGGAGATACAAAGCCGAAGACCGTATCTTCATCGAGGGTAGCCAAAGTCGTTTCAATCAAAAATCGACATCAAATAAATTGGAATAATCTTAGAAAACCAGGCCATTGACTTCCGTAGCATTGCCATTCGCTCGAGCCTCCAAAAGATTCGGGGGCGGGGTGGGACCGAAGACAGGCTTCTCTGAGGGTTGTTCGACCCGGGTAGGTGGTTCGAGATCTTCCTCATCACTGATATCCTCCTCGTCGTCTTCGTAGTCATCGTCGTACTCGCTTTCAGTGCCTTCATCATCACCCTCTAAATGATCATCGCCTTCCGCTAGAGCAAGCCCTTCGCCTCGACCCTGGGCTTGCATACGCCGACAAAGGGCTTCTAGATGGTGGCACTTCCGTCGCCATCTTTCAAGTTCTTCATGGTTTCGGGTCCGTTCCTCTGCCATTTCCAGGATATTGCGGTTAGTTTGCTCGTGCTTCCGGTTAAGAGTATGATTCTCCTTCTCCAGGCGCTTGGTTTTCTTGGACATTTCTTCCATCTCCTTTCGGAAGGTAAGGAAAAGATCGTTGCTGTTGTTCAGAGTGTCCTCGACCTGGTGGTCTTCGTCAGCGACCGGGGAATGAGAGGGGTTATAGGAACCCTTCTGTACCTGTTTGAACTTTTCCACGTAGATGTTGAGTTGGCTGCGCAATTCCGCCTCGGTATGAGAGAAGGTGGAAACTTGGGAGGTCAAAGCCCGGCTTCGGTTGGCTTCAACTTCACCAGCGCGGCGTTGCTCCTCAAACTTAGAAGCGAGACTTTGGATCTCGGAGTCCTTGCCACGTAGGAGGCCCCTGTAATGCAGGTCGCGTGCGTCGAACTGCTCGCTGATGGTCCTAAGCTTGGCGCGGAGTCTATACCTTTCTGATTAGTAAACCCAAAGCTCGAAGAAGGAAAGGGAATCGAAATCGTACGCTTCATCCAAATCGACATCCACCTTTTCGCTACGGGGGTTCCCCTTGGCAGCCATGACGTCTTGAATGTCATAGAGGAGCGAGTCGAGACGTTCGTTCACAATCAAGCGCGCTTTCTTTTCAGTGTCCTCCAGCTTCTTATTCTCATCCTACCAAATCGTTTAGCTGGCAAGTCCTCCACGGTGTTTGGCGCAATCGTCCAGAGGCACATGCTCATTGACCCACCTTGACCTTCTTGTTCTCCTTCGTAAGTTCTCGACACAGCTTCTCCAGCTTGTCCTTCATTGTAACGGTCTTGTTGAGATCAGACTTGCCCTTGTCCTGGTCCTTTTGCAGCTGATCGGCGCGCTTCTTGCTCTTAGAATAATCGCGATCCAACTTCTTCATATCCGCCAACAGCTCGGTATACTTCTTGTGGACGGTTTCCAGTTTGGTCATAGGGGACTCAATGTTGCTCAGAAGCTGGTTGAGATCACGAGTCGCCTTCTTGACCTCGCGCTCTGTGTATCAAAATCCAAGTTAGTGACCCTAAGTTCCAGACTAACCCCGCAGCCCAGTGGCACCAAGCAAAGAGGAAAAATGCCGCCGCAGAATACAAAGGAAGTCACGCACCAATTTCTGCCTCTTGGTCTTTCTCGCCGGCGGCATCTTGCTCCAGCTGGGAGATCTTGGCGGCCAAGAGCTTAGACGTCTCGTTTGGGTCGGCCGCTTTCTTCCCCTTGTTTTTCTTTGCCATCGAGGTGGACGACATTTCGAGGTGTTTGCGTGGAGTATTGCAGAAACAACGTATTTGGCGGTTCGAATCAACGGGGGTTTGGTACGGAGGCCGGAAGCCGAAAATTTGCGCCAAATAGGCGAGATACGGGGTAGGATGTAGACGGATCAATCACAGGGAGGAGATATCCCAGAGGCAAGGCTCACGAGCGAGATCACTGGCTCTGGGATGTAGGAATCGTTCGTTTGTCGTACCTTCCGGGAAAGAGCAAATGTTGGTCTTCGGAGCAGAACTTCAACGAGCGGGCGGCCAGTGAGGCTTACGCTAGCATAGATGATGTAAGCCTGGGCAGTGGAACCTCCAGGGCTGGACATTTTCGACTTCTGGGGTTGCGATCTGGTTCTTTACGATCGTCAACTACCCATTATAATGTTGCGCTCATCGATGCGCCTCCGTGCGCCGCGAGTGCCGAATTCTAACCCGCTTATCAGTCGCTCGTTAAAGTCAACACAAACGATCCTTCCGCGCACGACTTGGAGAGCTGCATCGACAGTGACCAACTTGGATAATTTCCCCAAGGTCGGCGAGAAGCTCCACGGATTCACCCTGCAGGAGAAGAAACATGTCCCTGAGCTTCATCTGACTGCTGTCTGGCTGAAGCATGACCAGACCGATGCGGACTACATGCATGTCGCTAGAGATGATAAGAACAACGTGTTTGGAATCGGGTTCAAGACAAACCCGCCGGATGCTACAGGTGTGCCTCATATTCTGGAGCATACCACACTGTGTGGCAGCGAAAAGTGAGCGACCCCCCATTATTGAATATTTATGTGCTTTTGCCGACCTTGTGCTTCAAGATTTCCAATCCGTGACCCATTCTTTAAGATGCTTCCGCGCTCCCTCTCAAATTTCATGAATGCTTTCACAGCTTCTGACCACACTACATACCCATTCGCTACGACCAACCAACAAGATTTCCAAAATCTTCTTTCTGTTTATCTCGACGCTACTCTGCACCCTCTTCTCAAGGAATCCGATTTCCGACAAGAAGGATGGCGCTTGGGTCCCGAGGATCCGCGTGCTGGAGAGTTGGTCCCCGGACAAGCTGAAAAGCAGCTGTCATTGGAGGACATCGTGTTCAAGGGTGTTGTCTACAATGAGATGAAGGGCCAGATCTCTGATGCAAACTATCTCTACTATATCCGTTTCAGAGAAAGCATCTTTCCTTCGCTGAACAACTCGGGTGGTGATCCGGAGTACATCACGGATCTCACTCATAAGCAGTTGGCAGAGTTTTCGAAGCGCAACTACCACCCTAGCAACTCCAAGATCCTTACATATGGTGATATGCCTCTGGCTGATCACCTGCAGCAGATCGGTGCAGTTCTAGATGGCTTCCAGAAAGGACAAGCGGATACTGATATCAAGCTACCTCTGGATCTCACAAAGGGGCCTATTAATGTGACTGTCCCTGGCCCCATCGATACGTTTGCCAGCGAAGACAAGCAGCACAAGACATCCACGTCCTGGTACATGGGTGACATAACCGACGTCGTGGAAACCTTCTCTGTAGGGATCGTTTCCTCGCTTCTCCTCGATGGCTACGGCTCACCCATGTACCGAGCCCTTGTTGAGAGTGGCCTTGGATCTTCTTTCACTCCAAACACGGGTCTCGACCCATCTAGCCGGACTCCCATCTTCTCAGTTGGACTTAACGGTGTGACTGAGGCGGAAGCCCCAAATATCAAAAATGTGATCCAAAACGTCTTCCGGGAGTCCGTTTCTGCTGGGTTCAGCGAGGAGAAGGTTCGTGGATTCCTTCACCAGCTAGAGCTCTCACTGCGCCACAAGACTGCAAACTTCGGAATTGGTGTAATGGAGAAGACCATTTCGACTTGGCTCAACGGCGCAAACCCGATGAAAGAGCTGGCTTGGAACGATGTCGTCGACGAGTTTAAGAGCAGATATGCGAAACCTGGTTATCTCGAGTCTTTGGTGGAGAAATATCTCATCAACGACCAATGCCTGACCTTTACCATGGTCGGTACTCCCACTTTCAACAAAGAGTTGGACGAGAAAGAGCGGGTGCGAAAGAATAAGAAACTTGCCCAGCTTATCGAAGAGCACGGGTCAGTTGAGAAGGCTGTTACCAAGCTTGGAGAGGAAGAATTCGAACTTCTCAAGATCCAAGAGGACGCCCATAATGCTGATCTGAGCTGCCTCCCATCGTTGAGGGTCAAAGACATCTCGCGAGAGAAGGAGCGCAAGCCTGTCCGAGAGTCTAATGTCGAGGGCGCTGACGTCGTCTGGCGCGAAGCTCCCACCAATGGCTTGACCTACTTCCAGGCCTTGAATGAATTCGTCGATCTACCCGATGAACTTCGGTTGCTCATGCCCTTGTTCAACGACTGTGTTATGCGTTTGGGAACTGCCAACCGGTCGATGGAGCAGTGGGAAGATTTGATTAAGCTGAAGACCGGAGGAATTTCGGCCTCGTCGTTCCTTGTGTCGTCCCCAACGCACTTGGATCAGTTCAAGGAGGGTATGCAGTTCTCTGGATTCGCTATCGACAAGAACATCCCCGAGATGCTGGAAATGCTCTCGGTTTTGGTTACAGAGACGGACTTCACGAGCCCTGCTGCGCCGGCGATGATTAAAGAACTCCTACGGATGACTACCAATGGGGCTCTGGATGCCATTGCGGGAACTGGTCACCGATTCGCAGTCAATGCCGCGGCTGCTAGTCTTTCCCGGAGCTTCTGGATCCAAGAGCAGCAGTCTGGTCTTGAGCAACTGCAAGCTACGGCTAATCTGCTCCGGGACGCAGAGTCCTCTCCCGAGCGCCTCCAAGAGCTGGTCGAGAAGCTTCGCTTGATCCAATCCTTCGCTATCTCTTCGTCCAACCTTCGCGTCCGCATGGTGTGTGAAAAGGAGAGTGCTGGTAACAACGAGTCGATTTTGCAAAAATGGATTTCGGGACTGCCTCAAACACAGTCACCAAGCGCAAATCTCACCACCTCTTCCTTCAAGTCAGCCGACAGGGCGTTCTATGACATGCCGTACAAGGTCTATTACTCTGGCCTGGCTTCCCAGACTGTACCATTCGTTGATCCATCCAGCGCTCCTCTCAGCATCTTGTCTCAGCTTCTCACCCATAACTACCTCCATCCGGAAATCCGAGAGAAGGGTGGTGCTTACGGAGCGGGTGCTAGCAACGGGCCAATCAAGGGTCTCTTCACCTTTATGAGCTACCGGGACCCGAACCCTCTGAACTCGCTCAAGGTCTTCAAAAACAGTGGTGTCTTTGCTAGAGATCGTGCTTGGTCTGAGCGTGAGATTGAAGAAGCCAAGCTTGGCATCTTCCAAGGTCTTGATGCTCCTATGAGCGTGGATGACGAAGGCGCCCGATACTTCATGAGCGGCGTTACCCATGAAATGGACCAACGCTGGAGAGAACAGCTTTTGGATGTTACAGCCAAGGATGTCAACGAGGTCGCTGAAAAGTTCCTGGTGAATGGCTCGCGCCAAGCGACTTGCGTCCTGGGTGAGAAGAAGGACTGGGCTGATTCGGAATGGGAGCTGCGCAAGCTCTCCATGGATGCCGCCGCGTAGGCGATATCGCCGTTCAGCGGTCTCTTCCTCTTTCCTTTTTTGAACACTTTCCTCTGAATTGGACACGATCCTTGTTTAGGGAATTGTATCACCACTTCATCTTCCCGTGTATTTCTATTACCTTCATCTCCCTGCACCACGTCCTACCTTGTACATATATCCGTGTATATCCCATCTGTATACATCTCCATTCTTCTCTTTCTCTCTGTTTTCGTGCCTATTCACCTGCCTTCACCCTCAACCGCGCGGAAGATATTCATGTGCTTCGGCACCGAGCTAATCACATCTACAACCAGTCACCACCTTTGGTTGAAAGATGTCGCATTCATTTCCGGATGCTCGCGCAAGAACAAAGGGAATGTGAACCGCCAGGTACACTTCTCTTCTCCGTTTTCAGACCCGTCCTGGATCTATAAGCCTACGCAGGACGGACTAAAAACGAGGGAACATAAGCATTGTCACATAATACATAGAATTCACACAATTCGTAGAATTTGTAGAAATATCAAAGTAGACAAATGTCTCTCACATGTCTGACTTGAAAACGAGGAATAATAATTGGTCGAGCGCCACAGCTCAAAAGCGCAGAAACGGTAATTCCCCCCTGATAAGCCCGATGTAACTGTGTCTGCTTACCTTCTTCTCCCATTGTTCTGCTCAATTACCACACAGAGAGTCATGGGGAGTTACTTTGAGTAGCCATGAAGAGATCAGGCGCCATGGTCGGCCCGAAGCCGACCAAGGCCTGTGGTGAGTCCGGGCATTGGCATCCATTGTGGAGAAAAGCTAACCAGTCAAAGTAAATTGCCGACGACTGAAGGTATAGACACAACTACTTTCCAACGTAGTAGGAGATGACTCAAATCAATCAGATGAAATGCGAAGTATCCGGGCCTCCTCCATGTCGCCGTTGCCGTCATACTCGAACAGCCTGTGTCTTCAAGCCCCGGGCCAATGTGAGCAAACATTCACGGAAATATCAACCCAGACACGGAGCTGACGTTTTATCCAGGCATCTGCGATGCATGAATTGATGGAGATGCAGCAAGACCAAGCTTTTGCTGCTCTGCCAGTGATCCCAGATCACCAGTCGATTCTGAACCGGCTGGCCAGGGTCGAGGCTGCGCTCGGTATCACCGAGGACCCCCAGGACCACGAAGACGAAGCTAGTTTGTCTCGTGAAGCCAGTCTCGAGGAAGACATGGAAGCCGTGCCACTGCATGGTGTATGGACAGCGCTTGCTCATTTACGAGTCATTACTCGTCCGCCTCCAGATGATACTGTCTGGTCGCGATCCGTTGTCCAGCAGCTATGGACCTCGTATGTACTATTTAAAACATGACTTGACGGTGGATATCTAACACTATCACAGATTCTTGAAAAATCTCCCACTTCTACACTTCCTAACAGACCATAGCGCGTTCGCATCTCCGACCCCTGTCCTGCTCGCTTCTGTGCTTTACATATCGGCTCTGCACCATCAATCTCCTGGGCTAGCATCGTTGGACTCGGGCTATTTTGCCGCTATGTGCAGTGCTATCGCCGAGTTTGTGACTCCGGGTCTGCATGCAAGTTCCCTGCAGATATTAGAGCACAAAGACGAACAGCAAAATCTCTCACCACAATCCAAAAGAGAGAAAGCATTTCACAACATCCTTGGATTAATCATGGCTAGTCTGAGCTGTGAGGCTTACGTTGCTGCCTCCGGCTCGTGGATTGCAATGGCATATCGTATCTGGCTTGATTATTGTCCAGCAGAGATGAATTCCACCACGAAAGACTGGCGTGGCTTGTTCTCCGGTCTTCAGGTAGGGACAGCTATCAAATCCCGAAATTTGGATGTTTATTTACATTTGTTTGCTTCAGGTCATTGATATAGAACACGCCTCAATGCACATGTCTTACCCACTCCTCCCACGGCATGCTGCAAATCCAGATATACAGAGGCTGGATAGCCACCAAGGAAATGCCTTCCAGGGCCTTGCAGAAATGATGCACTTTGGCCTAAGTCATTTTGTCGGCCGTGGACTACCGAGCATATGGTCCTCTCTCAATGCAGATGAAGCCGACATCGTGCCTACAGCTCGGTCCCCATTTACTGAAAGTGACTCGCAGGTCATCCGGCATTGGGCACGAAGACTCGATGATTGGCTGGTACGATATAATGGCTCATCCCGTGAGTGTCCAGGAGCCATAATCCAATTTCGGAGCTGACTGTTGTTAGAGCCCACTCCGTCTGATCGACAAGGTATCCTCATTCTGCTCCAGTATCACCTGCACAAATTATATGTGCTTTCGATCTATCATCCTGCTCGCGGATTCGATCTCAGTCCTGCGAACATTAGTTCTTTTGAGCGACATGAATTGCTCGTTTCGGCTCGGGCAGTGTTGCGGCTGAGACAAGATGATGCGAGCATATGGTCCAATTGGGACTTAGTTGTGAGTCCTGCCCCAGAACCAATAATGCTCTCTTTAACAAACTAGATGATTACATGGGCGGCCGTATTGCTCCTTCAAGGTGTTGAAGACGGCATGACCCACCAAGATGGTATGACAGTTGACTTTCGAAAAGCAAAATCATCAGCCCCTTCTAATGCTTATTCCAGATCTACACCTCGTCCAAGCACATCTTCAAAGCCTAGAGCGAAAAAACCAGTCCGCTGCAAGTATCCATACCATTCTATTCCGCCGACTCGAATCTAGCATGCAATCCATGCATACTCCGCCAGAGACAAGCGTGGCATTAGCATTCCCAGCCCCAAGCGCAGACGACTCATGGACTATATTTGACCAAGAAATAATGTCTCTTGCGAATCCACCGTGGTTATTCGACGAATCGACGCAGCTGCCACAGATCCAAAAAGCCTCTGCAGTGCACCAGATACAGTCCGGACTTCCACCTTTCCAGTACGACTCTGCCATTCTAGCATCTACACCCCAACATTTTGCACCAAATACACAGTAGGGCTTCACAGCGGCGAGTTTCTCGCGTTAAAGCAGATTCCCGGTGTACTATCATTACCCCTGAAGAGGATCTAGTGGTGCATGAAGAACCACCGCTTGATGTGATCTAGATACATGCTATATACACTTTAAATCACACTTGACCCAAGAGACTACTACAACTTCCGAACACTAAATCTCAGCTTGAAAGTGTCCATCCCCTCATGGTAGTCTTTCATCATCTTATCCGCCCCAGCCCACTTCTCCATCCTAGTCTCAACCTCCCATTTCGTCCCCGTTTCAGCACCCACCTGCCCCCAGAACTTCTTCCACGTAGCAGGATCATGACGATAGTGCTTTACAGCGGCCTCCTTATCTTCCGGAGGAGGAGGGTTAACTAGACCAATCTGTCGCCCGATTATTAGGGAGTCGGGTTTATCCTGCAGTAACCCGACAAGCCGCTTTGCAACCAGAACCTGCTGGTTCCAGTTGAAAAGATGGAAGAAGGAAGCGGCGTTCACAATATCAATTCTGTTCGTCAGATTCTTGACTAGATCGGAGTTGTCGTCGAATATGTCTGCTACAATGAACTGGGCTTTGAGGTGATCGTGGTCGTTGAAAAGGTCGTACCCAATGTCGTAGAAGTCTTGGCGCAGGTCTGAGGCATAGAGGTTCTCAGAGGGGACGCCGTCGAAGACCTAAGTTGGTATGTTAAATTCGCGTTCGTTGCCCCGGACTCTGTACGAGCTCTCTAGGGTCTTACCAATTGACGCAGCTCTTGCCCGACTGCACATCCGACATCGAGCAGTTTCTGGCCTGACTTCAGTCTATCAAGGACTTCAGGGTATAGTGGTGATTGTGGGATGCTCAAATCCAGGAACCGGAATGATCCAATACAAGGGTACGGGAACTAAGAATCTATCAGCATCTTTGATCAATGATAGGCTGGGAATGTGAAGACTCTGTAGCCATCGATTGCATCTGACGCTCATCAAGCACGCGAGGTTTCCAAGCCACAGCGCTCTATTGACAGAGTGTCGGTAAAGAAATATCTACTTACCACAGCGAATGCTCGGTCTCTCTGGTTCCATTCCATAGCCATTAGCATGTGCACTCCTACCATGAAATGGGAAAGACTCACCACTTTCTTCACATGTGCCACCTCGTGCCCGGGTGGGATTTTGCTGTACTTTTCGAGTAGAGACTTTGCTGGCTCGGGAACCTCAACCAGCTCTGGCTCGTACCAGGGGAACTCGTGAGGATCGAAGCCGCCATCGAGGATGGATCTGAGATCGGACTCGGCTTTGGCCATGCTAGAGAGAGGGATGAGTCGAGGCTCTTCTGCGGTGCAAAACAGGTGCAATTGGGCGTCCTGTAACTTAGATATCGCAGACTATAGTGTTAAAGCAGATTGGAAGGGCGATTCGGGTCTCGTGTTGAGGGTGCCCCGCGTGGGGCGTGATGTGCCGACGCAATTTCCCGGCCGCACGGGGGTTGAGTGGACGTCGTAACCGAAGCTCATCTCAATGGAAAATTCAACTTCATCCTGGTTGAAAGTGAAGTACGTTCCAAAAGAGGTTGGACCTCATTCTAATTAAGGGTCGGAATTCAAGATGAAGAGGTGGTAGTTGACATAATTCACAAGCGAGTGGACCACCCTAAAACACATAAAATGCGATAAATTACAAGTTGCAACTTGATATCTCAACTGTAGTCTATATGAAGGTTTCCTTAGAGACCATTCCTTTTAGGTGATATTTAGCATGTTTAGAGGGTTTGAGACAAGGTTATGAGTTTGTGATTGCAATATATATACCTTTCTCTAGTTTTTAGCAGTTTGGCGACATAATTTTCGATCATTTTTGAAATGAGATGACATATCCAGGTACTTAAATTGATATAACTATGGAATAGTCTTACCAATGACTAACAAGTAAGGGGACAAAATACGAACATGGTTGATTTACAAATGTAGGTAGGGTATATCGCATTTACACTGTGTTTTAGGGTAATCCTGTGACTGGGGTGACAAAATAATGGCCATTTCTAAAATATACGTGCAAAGTCTATGCATTCTGATATTTCAATTACATGCATAACTGCATCGCCAAGGACGCATGAAATCAATACATACAAGACGCGACAAGACGGAACCCGATATATCCTCTATAGTGAGACTTTAGCAAAGGTAGTCTTTGTTAGGTGCATAAAGTCTAAAATAAATTATGGCCAGGGTTATTGTATTTATTTTACGAAGTCAGCACTTCCAGTCACATTCTAATTTATTTCCATCTAAGAGAGAACATATTAAAGATAGCCTTGCCTCACGAGGATCTGTCAAAAATTCAACAACCAAGGGATTCTAAACGAGATCATGAATATCCTACGAAATATCCTAGGAAACTTCAAGTCACAGAGGGTGCCAGCAACTGTACCCACAGACAAAATCGTCCCCATCTCTGATATTGACTACGTGTGTGACCAAACCATGGAGTTGATATTGAGGTTTGATGATGTCCTTGACCCAGAAATGCTTCGCCAATCCCTTGAACGGCTGTTGGAAATCGGAAATTGGAGGAAGCTCGGAGCACGCGTGCGTCCCAAGGTGAGTTTACACAAGCCGGTTGACTAGTTGAACCGTGATTGGCTTACAAGGGCAACCAGGGAGATCCTGCCGAAAGGAAATTCGAGTATCACATCCCAGAGAAGTACGATGCTGTACGCCAGGGTTTCATCTATCGCGTGTCGAGACACAGCGGCGGCATCAACAGTCATCCGATAGCGGCCCGACTGCCTAGATACAATCATGGAATTCCCATTCTAGGCTCTCCACAAGACTTCACCTCTCTAAGCCTCCAGCCAGAAGACCCAAGACATCTCGCAGATTGGACATATACTGACCTTCCGCAACTGTTCTTCCACCACATGACCTTTACCGATGCCACGGTAATTGCAATGACATATCCGCATACTCTCATGGACGGTGTAAGTCACGGAATTTTCCTCCGTGCCTGGATGTCTGTCCTCCATAAGCGAGAACACGAAGTCCCGGAAGTGGGTGGCTTTGAAGACTACCGACGCCCCTTGGCCGAGAAGACCTCTGCCAAGAGTTATGTCCTCTATGATAATGTGCTCGGCCGATTCGAAACTGCTATGTTTATTGTCAGGCGCTTTCTCGAGAAACTATGGGTTGCAGAGGAGGAACGGATTATCTGCGTCCCCGGAGAGTTTGTTCGGGAGCTAAGAGCCCAAGCCATCGATGAGCTTGACTCTAGCAAAGGAAATCAGTTTCTCAGTGAGAACGACGTGATCCTTGCATGGTTTACTCGAACCATTCTTTCCGCCACTAAGACACCAGGAAACCGATCGGTCGTCCTGATGAATTCGTTTGACATTCGCTCGGTTGCCCTTCCACCCAAAGTCGAACATACGTTCAACGCAGTAATTCCCTCATGCACAATTGTTCCTATCTCGAAGGTGCTACAGCAGCCATTGGCATTCCTGGCAACTCATATCCGTCACTCACTGGTCCAACAACGAGTTTCTGAGCAGATTGAGGCATGGTATTCATTGGTGGGAGCTAGGTTGAAGCAAGGCAGGTTCCCAATGATTGGAACCTCGGATGGCCTCTCAGTGATCTACTCCAATTGGGATAAAGCGGGAATGTTTCGTCTTGATCTCTCGCCGGCAGTTACACACAAAGGTCTTCCCCTAGACCAGAGGACTAATATGGTTGGCTATCCATCATGTGTTTTCTGTGTCACTCCTTTCTCCACAGTTGGAATCAGGAGTGTAGGAGCTTGCACCGGTAAGGATGCAGAAGGAAACTGGTGGTTTCAGTGGCTTCTTCAAAAGCGAGAGTGGGAGAATATCGAAAAATATCTCGGTCAAATCAATGGGGATGGCCTAAGACGTTCCTCTGAGAACTGAACCTTTCGACATTACCTATCTGTGTTGAATGTGAAGGATTTAATAAAGCATGTTCACTACCCATCGTTGTACGGATGTTGTTCGAACTTATGACCATAACCAGATAATTTCGATTTGTCCTATAAGCTGAGAATGACTCATGGGGAACCTTCTTCTATTTCCACCGAAAAGAAGCCTTTGGCCAAGTGTAACGCCTCCATTAGGAGTTATTCAATCTCCGATTCTGAATAGCAATAGTTTCTTCCTTCTTCATCTCCATGGTAGCTTGTAGCTCCATCAGATGCATTTTATCTTTATATCGCCGCTTCGACCACGGAAGAGTTCTGATTATGTTACTTGGTCAAACCAAAACACTCCTGGCCATTTAGAAATTGCACATTGCCTTGAATGAGCACTATCCTTTGTATTCGTAAATGAGTGAAAATATTATGGCCATGATACGGGGAATTCTCAAGCGGTTATTCCCGGTCATCCATAGACCTGGCTGGATACTAACTACTACTGCAAATCCCGCGTCAACCGACACCGAAGCGAAAACGCAAGGAACAAGCCGCCTTATTCAAATCCGTTTACTTCCCAGACCGGATTGAAACTATGATTGTAGAGGGTTACATAAGCTCCACCATCCTTGTAGGAGAAGGAGATATATGCGCAAAGGTGAGCGGCTTCATCCAAGTCCTCCCCAGGGCTAAATTACGAGAACTCCGGTGTCAGCAAATAATATAGTAACTTGAGGGAGCAGATGTGAGATGCAACTTACTAGTTGGCCAGGAAATTAGCTTTGTAGTGTTTTGCCATCTCCTCCCATTCGATTTGTTCAAAGAACCGAGTCAATCCGTCCATCACGTCGCGCGAGTTGACCCCGAACATGCAGATATATAGCTGCGGTTCGGGGAAGGGTGACTTGCCATCGAAATTAAAATGGAACATTAGCGGCACCTCGAAGCCCTTTGCAGGTTTCCCTAGCTCACAGTGCTCACTGGGCATGGGGAAGAAACCCTCGCGCACGGGGAGGCAATGCCAGAATTGTTTCAACAGTTCTAATCCTGCGATAGCATCAGGATCAGTGCGTTGACCGGAGAAAGTCCAGATATCTTCGACAGTCTGCAGATCGACTCGCCGCTCTCCCGCGTAGAACTTGACGCGAGACTTGGCGGGATCGACAAGATCACAGGCCAGGAAAAATGGGAAGAAGGAGCAAGAATCAAAGACCTCGTCCGCAATAGACGAGTTTTCGTCCTTCTTCCTATTACCATGCTGGCGGGATGCCAGGTATTCCTCTAGGCTGGCCAACTGACGGCCAAATCGTCTTTGTTCGTGATCAACTTTGCGGACCGCGTCAATCAGAAGTTTCTGAGTTGGAATCCCTGTCACGGCCGATTTCAGCTGAGGGTAAAAATATGCCTTGAGAAGGATTTTCCCCGATTTCTGTAAGTCCATTGCCGTGATAGTTTGGGTTTTCCAAGGACTCTGGAACATAGTTGGGTTGGCAGTGAGCGTAGCCTCTTCCTCTTTAGTGATAACAAGCTGTTCAGCAAATGCGCGGAAGCGAGCAAAATCGACCCCAAGGTCAAGTCTCGAGACGTGCTCCAGGTATTCCTCGATGGCGGCAGTATTAAATGGATTCTTCGATGTTCCGGCAAATAGTCCAACAGGCTCCACTCCGATGCGAATGACAGCCTGGGTGACGTTATTGCTGAATTCAATAGGCAAGGCTGTGAGGACGATACAAGTCTTCCAATGGGGCTCAATTACATCACTACCCTCCTTCTTCTTGGGGTAGGCTCCCAATGCGGGGAGCACTAGCTCACGATATAAGGATAGGTACTTATATTGAGCATCCAAGTCATAGTTGGAGCTTATAAGTAGCCTGGATAGTATGGGAGCAGTGCTGTGCCACCATTGCGCTTCGTCCTTTGTGGCAAACAGAAGGACTTCGCTCAACGCCCGGTACGGGAAGGGTGAGTCGGGTGAGGGCTTTTGATCGGGCGGCGGGGGAGACATACTGGGTTTGGCAAAGGAGATGGATGGTACTGTGATGAGTGGCAGCTTGTTTGAGAAGTAACTAGTGATTTGATCAGATTTCATTGTCGTTTCGGTGCCAAGTATGACCATTTATCCTCATGCTCGCAGGTTATGAGGTACCACTGGAGTGATATGCGCTGCATATTGGTCTATGACTTCAACAGCACACTTAGCTCATAGCCGCAACACCCGTAGTATATCTATGCACGAAGTCCTCATGTCTCCAACATAATCGTATTTTTATCGAGTTAGGTGTGGCCTCAGCTCATTTGGTTCTACGACTTGTGGATATGCGCGCAATAAATATGCAGCTTACTGCGTGCATATCACATCAATTTCTCAGCGTGACATACACCATTTAGTGATGGACCCCTACGGAACTTAGACTAGTTTATGCGAGTCCCCCTATACATAGCTTCTCGTAGCGAAGTGCAGGCGCCAAGACGTCGGATATCTCGGGCAGCAAGAGCACCAATTACACGCCAGAATGTCCAGGCGAGTGCAGCCAGGAAACTAGATTAGGAGGAGATGCGCTTCGGGTGAGAGTTCGACTACTGAGTACAGCATAGTACACACCACGGTACGCGACCAATGACAGTGCCTAGGGCAGCAATTTCTTTACATCTCCTTCGTTCGAAGCTTGCATGGCTGCATAATACGACCTGATCCCCACCGGAACCCACAAGGGTGCCCAGGTGTCCATGAAAACTTTGCAACCTGGCAAATTACCGCTTTGATGCCCTAGAGTTGATCCGGCTATCCCGTAGACATAATAGCTTCCTACTGGCTGAGACGGAACTGGCCGATAATTGCGTTATATATATTTAGGAAACGAATAGGAGTTTTGAGAGTATATTGGAGGACGCGACTGATCTGTCGACCAAATTACTAGAAGAACATTTCCGCCTCAATAGACAGACACAAGCACATCTTTTGTCCGGGATTTCATCATGACAGAAGATATACCTGATGAGAAATGTGCTCAAAGTACCCCTGCACCTATATCAACTGGTATAGTTGTCATTATCGTCGGCCTGGGAATCGCAGGGCTCACAGCAGCAATTGAGTGTCATCGGAAGGGCCATTCGGTTATCGGGTTTGAGAAGAAGCCAGACCCCTATCAGTTCGGTGAGTGGGTAAACAATACAACCAAAAATCCATAGCTAACACTTCCAAAGGTGATCTGATTTGCCTAAGTGGCAATAGTGTGGGTGTTCTTGCTCAGTGGGATAATGGTTCCGTCATGGGTTTCCTAAAGGACAACCGGAGCTACCTGCACTCCATCGAGGCCTATGATGAAGCAGGCGATCTCAAAGATAAAACTCCGGTCAACCCAGACGACGCAACGCAAGGCTTCGTCCTCCGAAGGTCAGGGCTCCTCAAAGGATTGTATCAGTATGCTCAGAAACTTGGTCTTGATCTTCGCTTTGGAGTTCAGGTGGAAGAATACTGGGAAACAGAGGGAAACGCAGGTGTCATTGTCGGGAAAATTAGAATAGGTGCTGACTGTGTGATTGCCTCGGATGGAGTCCACAGTAGAGCCAGGGGTATCATTACCGGCGAAGATCCCGCTCCTCAAGAGACTGGCGGTGCGATCTTCAGGTCTCATTTTGATGCTCATCTAATTGCAGATAACCCAGAGGCAAGATGGATCCTAGAGGGCACAGCCGAAAAGGACCGTTTCGAGGGATATTTTGGCAAGAATGTCGCAGTTATGGTGGGAACACTCGGCAAGGGACAGCATGTGTTCTGGAGTTGCCCACACAAAGTAAGTCGCCGACCCCTCCAGTGCTCCTTTCTAAATATACCAAATGTCCTAAACCAATGTTGACTTGTGGTCTAGGATGTTAAAGGCGTCTCTGAGGCTTGGGCTCAAGTTGCTGATGTGAACCCTGTGCTCGAATACATCAAAGACTGGCCAACAGGACAGAAACTCGCAGCCATTATATCTAAAACTCCAAGGGGAAACTGTTTCAATCACTTGCTTCTTTCAAGGGATCCATTAAATTCTTGGGTGTCCAAGGGTGGTAGAATGATTGTCATTGGTGACGCAGCACATCCTTTCCTTCCACACACAGGCCAAGGTGCAAACCAATCCATTGAAGATGCAGCTGTCGTTGCTATATGTCTGGAGCTTGCAGGTAGGGATAGAATCCCATTGGCCCTGCGTGTTACAGAAAAACTAAGGTTGGTGTCCTACGTGCTTTTTCGATGACCTGATTCCTAACGTGAGATTTTAGGCACAAGCGAGTCTCAGTAATTCAACGAGGCTCCATAGAGGTCCAGAAGAACGACCACAAGGCAAACTGGGATTCCAGCAATACTGAAGATAGACCGAGTACAGCCGCACGTCCAACTTGGGTTTTCTCCCACGATTGTGCCAAGCATGCCTATGAGGAATTCAACATTGTGGCCAATGCTATAACGAATGGTCAAGACTATATTGAAACGAATGTGCCAGCTGACGGGATATTTCGCCGTGTTGACGACTATCACAATACTACGAGAGGGTCCAACTAAAGGTGCATATTCAACAGTTATAAACGATTAAGGTGGGAATTCACCTTGTGGCGGTTCTGGTATCGCTTAAACCAGTTTATGTTTATATTTGTGACGCTTCCTTATTTCTGGTCACAATAAAATGGCTAATATTCAGCGGGCAATCTTTGAGCTGTCAAGCTCCAGCGAATGCTGATCAATTGTGCATCGGCCCTCATGTCTCTTCCTTGAAGTAGCATGATGAAATATTATGATAGCAAAGTGACCTACCTTATTTATAGGTGTGTTAAGTGGGGCCAGGCAGATCTTTACCTACTCAATACTAGGTTTAGTAGTAAAGACTGTCGCATGCTATTCTCATACCACTTTAGTCCACGCGGGTAAGTTTAACAACAAGCGATTAAAACACTGCAAGGCTGAACCTACATGCATATTGAAATAGAGTTCAGTTCTTCCATGGCCAGATCCAGCATATTTCGTTTATGGAAAGTAGATAGCCTTGGTGCAGAGTCCCCTATCGGGGCCTATTAACCGGGAGTCGATACTTGGTAAATCGGGTCCTCTATCGTGGTAGATATTATCTCGTACTGCCCATAAATTGGAAAATAAATAATGACAGAAAGTTCCACTAAGCGTGCAGAACTGGTGTGACACAACGGCCCGTCCGATTTACAACACTTCGCACACATGCGTTATGCATATGTCTGATAATTTGATGCACGCCAGTTCACTAGTTCATGCTTGCTTATGCAAGGATGGGCTCACCACGCTACCTGGTTATTGAATAAAAAACATTACACGCAGAGCCTGGTTATAGACTTGCACGTTGCCAAAGCTTCACATATCTCGAGCTGACACAGACGGGGGGCGTGCGTACATTATGCATTATGCAGTCAGAGCTAATGTGGCGCGTGTGCATGTCCTGTGAATAAACGACAAGTTGAAGTAATCGGACGTATCAATTTAGACATACGTCCTTAGTAGGTTCCCAGGGCACCCATTCGCGACGGGCGTGAAGTATTGAAACGCGTGCGCATCGGCATGGAGCCTGTCAGACAACAGCCGTCCTGGCTCTCAAAGCTCTCAATATCCCAAGCATCCATCCGACTGACGAACATTTGCGTCAGCTGTCATGTGTCATAGCTGGATTTCCCAGATTCTATTGACTGTAAGCAGCCTAAATTGAAATTCCTATTATACAACATGACGCAAGTGGTATGCAGAGACTGGCGATGCGAGTGTCAAACTGTATCGACGACAATAATCTTGTTTCCATAGGGGTTCAAGATTCCTGGGAAGCTAGGATGAGAAAGAAGGGTGAGAAAGAAGGATGAAGACGGAAGATGGTGAGAGCTAGCTAAGAAGAAGCTATGGGCGAAGAGCATATGATTTGCTAAAGATCTTGGTCCACGGCCCTACAAGTAGATCAAGTTACCTAGGTGACAATGCTAGGGATATTGTCAGATACCAGATACCCACGACATGGAAGGTCGTAAAGTGAAATTACCAGATCGAAGAGCATGGACCATTTGCAACATGTAAATAGAACCTTGTTTTTTGCAAACTTTGATATAGGTGTCTACTCGTGATATTTGACTTGGATGTATCTATGGTACCAAAGCCTCTCAAACGGACATCTACAGATGTCTGTGATGTAGCATAACATGATCTCTGGAATTGCAACGATCCTCATCGCTAGATAGATCCATCACATGATCGATCACTATACGCAACACTTTACCACGCGTTCTGCTTTCCACGACTTATAGGTTGCCTTGCATACGGGGACAAAAGTGATTGATTCCCTTTTATCATTCGAGAACAAGGAGTTGGCTGGCGGAATCCCCCTATGTAATATTTCCGCAATACAAAAAATAAATAACTGACCGGAAGCCCGCTTAAGTGTAAAAGGGGTGCCTTGATTATTCTCCAATGCATAATTTTTTCGATCATCATGAATGTTTTCGCACTCCATCCTGGTGCTAGAGTCCTAGTGACAGGGGCAAACGGATTCATTGCATCCCACACCATCAATGAGCTTTTAAAGCTGGGATACCGGGTGCGAGGCACCGTGCGGAACCCCAAGCCCTGGCTCGATGATCATTTTACGCACCGGTATGGCCCAGGCATGTTCCAAACTGCCCCAGTTGCAAGCTTTCAGGATTCCCGGGAGATTGATGCTGCTTTGGATGATGTAGATGGGATAGTTCACCTGGTAAGAGGGAAAGTATCTGTCGACATAAAGTGAAGTTGATCTAATTTTTCATCCCTTTCAGGTTTCCGATGTGACAATGAGCGATAACGTGAGGAAGGTGGCTCCGTGGGCACGAAAAGCGACGTTAAGCGTCCTCGAGGCCGCATTGGGAAGACCCTCAATTCAGCGTGTCGTTCTAGGCTCATCGTCAATGGCGGCGTATACGCCTATCCCCGGCAAGCGCGAAATACGAGTCGACGAAAGTAAGGAAGCATCATGTCCATCTGCATAATCACATTCTTTCACTAAGCCTCATTTTATGCACCCCAATCTCTCTTATGTTCTTCTCTCCCTGCATGCTAACAATAATAGGTACCTGGAACCTCTCTGCTATACGTAAAGCTTGGGAGACGGATAGCTACACCACGAGTACGCCGGATGTTTCTCACCTGGACTGGAACAGCCTATCCAACGTCAATAATGCACCATCTCCACGAAATCAACATGAATACGCCAAAATGCTTATAACGTATGGCGCTTGTAAAACCCAATGTGAATTAGAAGCGTGGCGGTGGGTTCGGAGTAATCGATGCTCTTTCGGGTTCAACACTGTTCTCCCAGCATTTACAGTTCGTTCACATTTCCTATTTCTTACCCCTACCCGCAATATAGAAATCTGAATTGGAGTCAGTAGCTAAAATTAACGTGTGCAGGTGGGAAGAATTCTACACCCGCAGATCCCTGGCTCTACCATGGGCTGGGTGCGCAGCCTGCTCATCGGCAACAGAACACCTCTATCGCTCATCCCACCCAGTAGGCCCTACCCATTCGTTTACTCTATACTAAAAGAGGGAACAGTCAAAACTAAGCTGACTTTGTACCAGAATGGTTCGTGGATGTGGAAGACGTGGCGCGTCTATTTGTAGTGGCATTGCTCGCACCCAGTGTGACCTCAGAGCGACTGTTTGCATTTGGAGAATCGACAAATTGGACTGACGTGGTGCGCATTCTACGACAATTAGACCCTGGGAACACACAAATTCCAATCCCTCCGGAGAGAGAAGAGCGAGACCACGCCGAGATCGTGCCTCGAGGGAGAGCAGTTCGGCTGCTGCAGCAGTTCTACGGCCAGTCCAGCATGACACCGATCGCCACCAGTATTGCAAACGGGATTCCCAAAGACAGACTGCTTGGTACAGTTTGAGGCCAATGGAATGCCCATGCTTTCTGGGTGTATGTAGCAGCACTATCTGGTCCATGCCGCCTCCGTATAACACCTGTAAAGAGATATATAGGAACGCTAGACAATGCGTATATGACTAGGCAGCTAGTTCGGGGTCTCACTATTCTGTGTTATTATATTAATATGTTTAGGTATTATCGTAGAATTTGTGGAGTCTCTATACTGCTTTCCTTCCCATCCTTCATATCAATGTCTAAGGTTCTATTCCCGATCTTCTCATACATATGAATTCTAGGACCATATACCATACTTCTACAAATTGGAGTGTGTAATAAGGGATACCGCAACTTCGATCTATGTAAGTTATAAAAAGATGTAACTCTATGAGACACAGTATATTCACAGAGACAGAGTCGTAAGTCTGCTCTGCTAACAATTTGTGACCAGTGATATTCCGAAAATTAATTTCCAGCCGTAATCATTCTCATATCCATGCAGGGCATCTGTCTTATTTCAATATCTACATCGGGTCTAATTCTTTTCTAGGCAAATATGGATTTTTCAACGTGACACTGAAATAGATTGAGGTATATCGCATCATACATGCAGAATGCACGAAATCTTTTCTATTTCTCATATTACCAGTATTTCTGTCCTAGTTGCAATACAGTCTAGGGATCAACGAGTAAGCAACGGGACAGTAAACGCAAGCTTGCATCCATGATCAATAGTCTCCCAATTGGGAGTAGGTCTGGATACTAATTATTTATGATTTCTTTTTCGATCTTACGGTCCCGAAGGTCCCATTTGTCATATATGATCTTATGTACAGCAATAATACTGTGAACTAACCTTCCTATCCCGAAGGGGAAACGTGCAGTCCATCAATCCCGTCAAAGTACAAGACCAACATGAGGAGTCAATGGTTCAGTGGACGCAGCTGGGCGCTTGCTGGGCTGCAGGATGAGTGAGTTGGTCTGAGCTGGGTAAAAGGATTTGCATTTGATATTTTCTTAAGTTGAGTTGAAGTACAGATGCCTTGCAAGCCTCCCATGTCAATGCCAATCCAATCCTCCAGTCCTTCTGTGGAAGTATCCTCTTTCCCTAGTTACAATGGACTTGACACCCAGAGATGCAGTTCTACTACTGTTCAGTCGTTCCGTGCTCAAGTTTCCTCACCATGTTGCCATCGAAGATGGACCCGATCAAAGGGTGACATATCAACAACTGGACGAGCGGTCAACAAGTCTGGCTGGGCATCTGGTCGCAATCGGAGTTCGCCCTGGAGAGATAATTCCCCTAATTACCACGACATGTATCCAGATGGTTGTTGGAGTTCTGGGAATCCTCAAAGCAGGTGGAATCTATGTTCCGATTGACCGGGAGCGGTCTCCACCACATCGCGTGGAGTACATCATGCAGAGAGCAAACAACAAAATAGTCGTCTACACGGGGCGTAGTCTCGAACCCGGTACCCGCCACGCGGTTCAGTTACCGCTGGCTTCGCATAACCATTCGGGCGATTTCGAGCCGTTAAGCGGGCGTAGAAATGATGTGATGGCTATCGTCTTCACGTCTGGAACGACAGATAAGCCGAAAGGAGTTCAGATTCGCAGCAGCTCCGTGGCAAGATTCGTATGCTCGCCGGGGTTCAATTATGATGTCACGGAGACGGACCGGGTTCTCCTCACTTTATCAGTTGGGTTTGATGGTGTGTATAGCTCTTTCTGTAGTATGATTGCTGCATGCTGACCACATTACAGCTTGTCTGGGCACCATGTTTAATACGTTGTGCAATGGAGGTACCCTTGTGCTAGCTAACCCGGCGGTTCTCTTGGAGAGAGCCCGGGAATGCACTGTGATCGTTGCCACGCCTTCAATTATCTCGAGCCTCGGGGAACCGTCTAGCGCGGAGTACCCACAGCTATCTCGGATGTTCATCGGTGGGGAGACTGCATCCCAAGCCTTACTACAGGCCTGGGGAAAGCTCCATGTGCCAATTTGGCTTGCCTATGGGCCCACGGAGGCCACCTGTGCCATCTTGACTGGCATTATCGAGCGGAATCCTACCACGGGGCAGTTCCATCCGACGCATCTGGGGCGTCCAATCCCGGGATCAACGGTGATGCTGCTAGGTCCTGAGCTTTGTGTTATCGAGGCAGATGATGAACCGGGTGAGATATGTGTCTCCGGACCGTGCCTGTCGGCAGGGTATCTTGAGGATGAGGCAAGGACAAAGGAGAAGTTCGTTAAATTCCGTGGGAGAACCCTTTATCGAACAGGGGATACTGCAATTTGGTCCCGGACCAGTGAAGGAGATCGAGTGCTAGAGTTCAAGGGTCGCAACGATCGAATCGCCAAAATCCACGGATTCCTAGTCAATCTCGACCAAGATGTTGACAGAGGCATTCTCCAAGCATTTCCCCTTCTTCGAGAGTGTTATTCTCTCATTGTGGACCACATGCTGTGCACGGCGGTAGTTGGGGACGCGTCGGCGTATCCGGACGATTTGCTCATGACATGGAGGGAGATAGCAGCAGCCTATACCGTCCCAGATCATATATTCTGGCTTGATACGCTTCCATTGAATTCCAACGGCAAAGTCGATCGCGATCAGCTGCTGAGCGTTTTTGAATCTTCTCTGGCGCAAAAGAGCTACCACACCATCCCGGCCGCATTTGAGACTTTGGAGAGTGCGATTCAATTTTGGATACACCGCGAAATGCGGCTTTCCTCAGAATTGGTGAGAGCGGAGGTCTCCTGTCTCGCACTGGGTATTCACTCTCTGGCTGCAGTCCAGTTAACAACTTTCTGCCGGCAATTTGGTTATCCTGTATCAGTTGCGGATATCCTCTCTGGCTCTTCCATTCGCGCCCTCAGTTTGAAAACGCCCAAATCCTCCGCACAGACCAAATCCGTTGGACAGGGGAAGCCGGCCACGTCCTCATTTCTTACCCCTCTTCAACACAAACTGGTCCTTGAGACAAAACTTGACACCAGTCTGAACTATGCTCAGCATCTCTCTCTATACCGCGTTGGAGACATCGCACATATCAAAGCCGCTTGGCAGACGGTGGCCGCAGAAGAGCCATTGTTTCGAACGACCATTCGAGAGGAGGCAGAGCAGCTCGTTCAAGAGATCACGAGTGAAGTACAGTTTATCTGGGACGACGTTTCCGTTGCCTCTGCTCAAGACAGGCAGCATGAGATCGTCGCAGTCAAGGAGAAAACTAGACTAGGCTCACGCTTCCTTGCCATTCATTATAACGGGCGCGACCCCCATAATGACGAAGTTTTGTTGGTATGGACAACACACCGGGCGCTTCTGGATGGCTTCTCCGCTGCAATACTGTTTGAGAGAGTGGACCAAGCCCGACAGGGGATCCCCTTCCCGGCCTCTACCCCATTCGCGCAGGCTGCGAAGGAACTAGATCAGCTACGGATATCGTTGAAGTTGGAGGCCGACAAGTTCTGGGATCAACAGAAAACTCAAGTTCCCGGTGGTACTGGTGAGTTCAACATCTCAAACTTACCGTCACGCGAAGCGCCTGCTACAAATATCGACTATAACCTTAGTGAGCCCATCAACATGCAACAGTTGCGGAAGAGCGCTCAGCGGGCCAACGTGACGCCCGCTGTAATCCTGCACGCTGCGTGGGCTTTGGTCGTGTCCACTTATACGAACAACGATTCTGTTATATTCGGTATTGTGTTGTCGGGACGAGATCTCCCCTTCTCATGGGCGTCATCCGTCATCGGTCCATTAATGAATCAATTACCGTTCAGCTGCCGAATTCGACGGGAAGAACCTGTCGAGTACTTCGTGCAGCGAGTCCAGAATGACCTCCGCGAGTATTCCCGATTCCAACCCATGGATGGTCCGTCAAATATGCCTCCTGTCGCCACAATGCTGGTGGTGCAGCCTCCCGGGCTGAAACTCGCACCCATCAGCATTGTTCCCATAGAAACGCCCGTCATGAGAGATTCCACTTCCGTGCCTCTTATTGTTGATGTCGCCGGCTCCGGTGAAGTCCGACTGGTATATAGGACGGACCGTTTCCTGCCACAGACGATTCAAGATATAGGAGCTGTGTTCCAAAACGTGGTTCGAAACCTAACTAATGAGCCGCAGATAACAATTCAACAGTGCCTGAGCAAGCGTCTCTCGCACTCAATGAAACTGCAACTTTTGAAACGGGGCAACGGAGACCGGACTGAGACAAGAATACATGAAACTGGTGAGACATTGAGCAGCCTGTTCCGGGCGACGGTCAGAGCAAATCCAGACACAGCTGCCATCCACAAGAATCAAACTACCGTGACCTACATTGAGCTCCTCAATAAGGCGTCTCGTGTCGCACACATCATTCAGAAGCTCGTTCGCCCAGGAGAGGTCGTGGCTGTTCTTGCAGATAGGTCCATTAACTGGATCATTGGCATCTGGGCTGTCGTGATCTCCAATGCTGTATACTGTCCAATTGACGTGTCTTATCCAGCAAGCTATCAATCCAAGCTCCTGACAATAAGCAATGCATCCCTGCTTTTATTGCCACACTCAAGCCAAAAGCCAAATGACTCATTAGAGGGGCCTATTTCCATTGATATGGAGAGTGTATTACAAAGTCTAGAGTCAGCAGACTTCGAGCCATGGCGAACTCAGAGACCTTCCGATGTCGCGTACATCTGCTTCACGTCCGGCAGCACAGGAATGCCCAAAGGTTGGTTCTTCCCATAACCTCCCTTTGCCTACTTGGGTAATCGATGCTAATGGTAATTCATCGGTTTTACAAAAGGCGTCATGTGTCTACATCGCGGACTTGTTGCTTTACAGGCCTCCGAAACAACACGACTGGGTAGCCAGCCCGGGCGAAGAATCGCGCAGTTCCTCGCTCCGGGATTTGGGGGGTGCCTGCATGAGGTTTTCTCTGCGCTTTGCTACGGGGGAACCTTAGTGCTACGCAAATATGATGATGATATGTTCTCACATCTTGATGATGTGGACGTCGCGATCATCACCCCTTCGGTGGCTGCGGAGGCGGATGCAACTCAATTCCCAAAGCTCCGCTATGTTAGTTTTTATTTTCCTTCCCTCCTAACCTACTTCCCAGTCATTTCCATTGACCAACTTCAGGTTTATTTTGGCGGCGAGGCAATCACCGAGCCAATTGTTCGGCGGTGGTGGTCTCCTGAGCGGCACTTGTACAATATCTATGGCTCAACGGAAGTGAGTAAACTTTTTCTTGTTTGAAGCTATTATTTTCCTATTCTGATAATGGGTTCCAGGCAACAATTTTGAATTGCCAAGGGTCACTGGCACCCGGGGAACCAATCTGTCTCGGTGGTCCCGTCCCATCGTCTCGTTTGTATATTTTGGATGACCATCTGGAAATGCTTCCACCAAACACAATTGGTGACATTTTCATCGCCGGCGTCCAAATGAGTAGTGGATATATCAACATGCCCGAGCGAACAGAGCAAGAGTTCATTACGGATCCATTCGTCGGCTGTGATGAGAAGATGTATCGAACAGGAGACCTGGGCTACTTTGACCATGAAGGCAAGCTCTGGTATTGTAGCCGAAAGGATCGTCAGGTGAAAGTACGTGGATACCGCGTAAATCTTGACGATATCGCCCTGGTCATCTACGCCGCAGTCGCCACGGTTCGCAAAGCCGTGGCCGTTGCTCAACCACAGGGCATTGCTCTCTTTATTTGCCCTTCCGGAGTGGACAAGGGCGCTATCAAGAAAGCATTGCATGCCGCTCTTCCTCCTCATTACCAGCCATACCGAATTTACACTCTGACCGACATTCCTCTGTCACCAAACGGAAAGCTTGACCTTAAGTCCCTAGCTCACTCACGAGAGACACAGGAGGACGACATGGAACTAGATGAACTTGGGACCGAGCCCCTTAATGACACAGAAAAAGCCATTCAGGATCTATGGAAGGAACTACTTCATCTCGATCCTTCTCAGAACCTCTCGCGGCCGAGCGACTTCTTCGCACTTGGAGGTGACTCAATTGCAATGCTCAAGCTGGTTCGCCAGATAAACGCAACCTTCAATATTCGCTTGACGGTCAGGGATATAATCCTCCGCCCGACCTTAGAAGAGCTGGCTACTCTCGTGCTGCAAGAAGAAAGTGCCGCACGAGGCGGTTCTGCGATTGCAGAAGAGTTTGGCCGACCCCTCGGGAGGTCCGCACTGTCTCCACCTGAGTTGCTCTGGGCACATCTCTACAACAATTCGCAATGCCAGAGCTCGTTCAATGTACCTTACCGTGCCACATTATCACCGACAGTCGACCTTCCTACACTAGTGTCCAGCGTCGAACAGGTTCTCAACCATCACACCATCTTGCGATCACGGTTCCGAAGAATGGCCGATAATACCTACGAGCGTGTGATATCAAGTGATCCCATCATAATTTCGTCCCAGGTTGATAATGTTGACGACTGGGTCAATCGACCGTTTTCTCTGGACGAAGCTTTGGTACGGGCCGTCGCGACACCCGACACTCTGCTGTTCAATATCTCACACATTCTATGTGACTACGGAACATTGGCTATCCTGTTGCGAGATGTTGGGTCTGTATATTATGGGAAACAGCTCCCACCGGCCACTCGCGAGTACTACGACGAGTCATGGGGGTTGTCAAACCTAGGAAGTCATTCTGAATTTTGGGCTACGTATTTGAAAGGGCTGCAATTCCCTCGGGTGTCAAGACCGAGAGAAGGTCGCTCCTACTGCGGTACATCGACTTTGATCGAGATCTCCGGAGATACCTATCATCGGCTGCTCACACTGGCCTCAGACCGGGTCTTCACGATTCAGCAATTTGGATTGGCCACTACTGCGACTGTGCTTCAAACGTTGGGCGCGACAGACGATATATTGATGGGCTCCGCTTATCTCAACCACCCAAACCCAGAAGACGACGGGGCGGTAGGTCTCCACCTCGAACCACTCCCGATTCGGGTCCGCGTGGAAGATACAGCCATATCTGTAGGTGACCTCCTGCGTTCTGTTGCTACATCTTCTCAGAATGCCGCGGCCCATGCTCTCCCGTGGCATGGCCTGCTGTCCCAATTGGGGATTCCATTCCCGTCAGAACACGATGAGGTCTTTGACTGTGGCGTAACCTTTCACGATCGACGAAGGTCAGCGCATGCGCAGCTGGACATTGAAGGTGTGGATCCTATGCCGGTTTGGCCTGAGGGATCCTTGTTTTCTATCTTGTTCGAGTGGGCTTGCACGGAAGACCAACTTCTTCTCCGGCTGCAATACAGCACCGATCGATTTTCGGAGCGCTTTATGAGTGTGGTTCAGGGGCTGTTGCGGCTCGCCATTGATCATATGCTAGATACTGAGCTGTCCCTAGCGGATCTGCGCCTTGCTCTCCAGCACTGTTTCAAGGATGCTTGTGAGGATGCTGCGTTGTCGGCCACGACTGTTCGTGATCTCGCGAGAAAATATCTCATTGGACCAGTATAGGTATGAGGCTTTTGGAAAGTGGCATTTTTCGAGGATGAGATGTTTGTATTGGTGGCCTCAATTAGCTCAAGAATAGACAACAGCGATAACTAAAACACGAAAGCCCCTACAATTCACAGGGGAAGATATTGTCATCCCATTTAGCTTCCCACGGTTTGGATTTTAGGGATAGTGATAGGCTCCAACTGAGCAATTGTCCACCTCTGAAGAAAGTATAATGATCCAGTGTTTGTTTAGTTTCACATTCTAAGACGTTCTTTGTGTTTCTGACGATGCAATTGATTGTCTAGAAACAAACAAAATGGCTCTGGCAAACTAATCGAATGTGAAGATATATATACAGCGCCTCTGGTGTAATTCCTGGTGTATTTTTCATTCTTTTCATTCTTTTCCACCTTCCTATCTATCAGGCATTATATACTTTCTGACTATCCAAGCACAGACATTGGGTTTTCCGTATGTAGTGTTGGATGGATCGCCACTGAAGGAGATATTAGTGGAGGACTGCATGCGACTCATATAGCATGAAGTGCACAAGGGGAGAGAGACAGAGGAACTGTCAGTTTTTCTACCGGATCTGTCCATATGGACCTAAGCCTACATAAGGTGCCTGAAGCTACCAGCAAGAGTCAACATCAGTGAAAGACTAACGACAGAATCATAGCTGCAAACCCAGGCCGCAAAAACCGGAACTCAATGGCTACGAAGGACAACCGAGAACATACTCATGAGGAAGCCATGAGCTGTATAATATAGCATCCAAACAACCCCTTCATGATGTTAGTTGCAGCCAAGCACCTTCACCAATATTCTACCCAAGGCCAAGCTAACCCGCAATGTGAATAGGACACATGTCGTCGAGAGGGCAACCTTCGGAACGGATATGGAATGGTTCTGCTGGAGCAGGAAACAGGAACTTGTGAACCCACAAGTGGTTATTGTCTGCTCAATCAGCAGTCAATCAACGACAACGCGAAAAAGGTGGACGAAGCTCTGCTAAGAAGTTGTTCCCAGATGGACCATGGTGATTCACATGCATCCGCTAGAACTCGAGTACCTTATGGTGCATGGTACCCTATAGGGCATCAAATACCTACATGATGTGTGCGGGTGCTTCAAATCTGCCGTGGATGACAGACCTCTACGACTTATTGGAGGCTGTGACGTTCATAGGAACTATTCCATCGCCCTATTGCTTGGGAAAAAGGAATCCATCACTTCAATTGGATGTCGAGGACGACCATGTCACCAATGAGCCCCTTATCCACGTTAAATTAAAAGGGAAGAGCTTCGATTTCCATGTTCCAAGTGCCAACTATCGAAATTAACTTCCTCAACAATCCCATGTGTGCTCTCACGCATACATCTACATGTGTTAAAGTTGCATGCTGTGACATTTTTCTATTTTCCTCAAAATTATTACTGCACCCTTCTCTGTTTAGTCGTGGTCTATACCATAACGGCGCAAGCGAAAAGCAGACTTCACTACATGTTGCCCGAAATTCCTCCGCTGAGAGGAAATCAAGCGAACAAGGATAATCAGTTCATCAATCTCCCTGGAGCTAGATCCTGGGTTGATACCATCAAATAGAAATTCTCTATATTTAATGGACAGCAGTAGGAAACAGTGTAAAATAGATAGGGAGAAAAAGCAAAATTCCCTTAAAAGAGCTTCATTCTGCTAGTTACCCTGGGACATCCCCTCCTAATCTTCAAACACCATACTACATATATGTACTAGCACCAGACATAAGTCTCAGTATCCAGAGCCATGTCTAACAACGGAAACTTCAGTGAGCTACGTTTACCCACCTCCATCCCCTCCCCACCTCCATCCCCTCCCCACCTCCATCCCCTCCCCATCGAACAGCGTTCCTGTACCCCAGTACATTTGCGTCCCCGCCATCAAATGGCTCATCAGAAAGCTCCACAACGACAACGACAACGCCGAGGCGGACGGAATCGCCACCTGGAACGCGATCCTGAATCTGCATTTCCCATCTACACAAGGCTTCCTAATTCGCCCCTACATGCACCACGCTTTGCGTGGATATCCAGGCTGGTTCGAGCTTCAAATTTCCCACCTGAAAGACGGTCTCCAGAACCCAGTTCTTGTGCTGTACTATCAACGCGCTGATAGACGGAACGATGACCAGTGGGAAAATGCACAGAGAGAGCTACAGCTGTATCTTGCGTTTCGGTATCGCAACCTCAAAGAGGATGCGATACCCATCTATGGTATCCTTGCAATTGGTGCGAACTTGAAGATCTTCCAGTACGACAATCCCTCCCGGACCATCGAGCGGTTTGTTCCGCCTCGGGATTTGGAGCGTCATGATAAGCAGATCTGGAACGTGCTCAGGAAAATCAGCAGGAACCATACCGGTGGTGGCTGTGAAACGAGAGGTGTCAAAACCGAGTCTGGTGGACAGGGGACTAAGGGATCCGAGATTGTTTGAGGACACGGGGTTTACTGCGAAAGAATCGAAAACTCTGGATTAGCCTTCGCTTCAGCAGTGGCGGGAGACCCTAGAAACGGTATTGACAAAATGACGATGCTGTGTCGATGGGTGTTGGGGATTGTGCAGCAGAGAGCGGACACGATGCCCATATGATATTCATCGGTCCACGGGTGAAGAGCGCTGAATAGCCTGAGAATCATATCAGTGTTTACCATGGTTTTGTTAAGTTAGCAATTTGAAAAGCTCAAGAAGTTCTGGCACTCCTGAGACTCTTGAATTCATGGGGGTATAGTGTAACAAAGTCGCTCATAATATCATACAAAATAGGTGATCAATGGCAGAGGCCCACAATATAATCACCCAAAGCAAGTTACAGCAATGCATGTGGAGGCCCATTGAACGGTCAATCGAGGGAAGTCGTATTTTTACCAAGCTCATGGGGAGACGTAGCCCTTGGCGAGGTTTTCGATAAGCCCGGAGAATCCATGGCCAAAGATGAAGGTGACATAGATAGGCGCGGGAAGGGCTCGGCCTGGTTGTCGGACATACGGCGGCTTGATGACTCGCTCAAGGTCTTTCTCGGGGTATTGAACTGTTCTGGTGATCGGAGATTCGGACTAGTAGATATTGCGGCAGGCTAAACAAGTAGTCTGGTTAGTTTCTTCTTCACTGAGAGAGGAAGATGGATAATCTCATACTTTATCACCGCCTCCGGTATCAAGGCCTCGACTCAACGCCAACTCGTGTGCAGCAAGCCGTCGTCTCGCAATATCTGCTTCTTCTTCTAATTCCGCGCTCTGCTCTTCTGTCTTCAAGTCTTCCATTGATGGCGTGTCGAGACTTTGAGCAATGGTGGTGCCGTTGTAACTAGGCGATCGTTTTGGAGACCGTTTCTTCTTCCGCTTTGCTTTGTTTGAAGACGCGCCACCGAAGCTGGACGCAGATGCAGACTGTATATTTTCAGACTTCGCCCCGGACTGATCCTCTGATTCCAGGCCCATTCCCCGGTGCCCGAAAGCAAGCGCAAACTCATCGTCAAGAGGCACTGCATCTTCCTCATCACTAGGGAATAGGTCTCCACGCGAGCTGAGGGAGTTGTCCGTTCCGCGGGAAGACTGCGTGGCACTGCGATTCCTCCTATCAGGAGTAGAGGAGAATTGATCTTCATCCTCCTCCTCATCATCATCCATAGCTTCCATTAGCGGCTCATCTTCGTGCGCATAGCGTCGGGCGCCGGGGTGTTCTTGGAGATCAGCAGCCGAAGGCCGATACTTGACTCCCCTTGCACCGAATCTCCACGGAAAGCGCTCGAGGAAGCCGAGAAGAGAAGAGCTGGGAATCACAGTCGGGTCTGCGCGATTATCCGGAATGTGCGCAGTGCTTCTTCGCCTAGGGTTGCGTGTCCCGTAGCTCATCCTCCTGGGCCCATGTGGCTGGTCAGCAGCTCCGCGCGCCAGGCCACTGCCAGCAAGGAGCCGGTCGAGTTCACCCGTACCCCATCCAATTAAGCCATCATCTTCTTCTTCGTTGGCCCAGTCGTCGTAGAAATCGAAGTTGGCCTCGGTTTGGCCGCGGCGTCGCCGCCTTAGGTGGTCTTCTCGGCTCGGGAGGCAAGGTGCTGTACATGCAGTCACGCAATTTCCAATGGATTCAAAACACGGGGATATGTAGTTGTGGGAGAAAGTATAAAGCCCCTCTTGCGCGGTTTCGTTCGCGGTCTCAAGGTTATGGGAGATCTGATTGATCCGTTGTCGGATGCGGGGGTCGCGCGGTCGCATCATGTTGGGCAACGGCGTCAACAATAAACACTGCTAATGTCATATTTTTTGCAATTCGCTGCACCAGCTCTCGCCGGCGACATTGGAATGGTACGGGGGTAAGCAGAGGCAAGTGAAGTCGCAACATGAACGATGTCATTCCTTGCTTAGTCAGCGCGGGTAATTTGGGGAATTTGGTTTAATGAAAAGAATGTCTAGGTGAGTTTAGGATGGAGAGGCATTGGGGGATTTGGGAAAAGCATTGGTGTTCTATATCTACAAGATGGTCTACTATGTTCGATTCCTGAAAACTGCCAGGATCCAGCAACAGAAAGGGTCCACCTACCTCTCCGCTCTTATCTGTATCACTACTGATCTGGGGGACTTTTCTCACTGAAGATGTCGGTGGTAATAGCTGAGAATTCCTCCCAGGTTACGTTTCAGAAAACGACAAAATGGAATGCCAGTAATCGAGAACTTGCTATTACCCTGGGTCCTCTCCCATCCAAACTGGTCCAGCAGTCTATGGTATTGACGGTTCAAGTGCCTCGCCCATCAGGACACCGTATAACCCAGTACCCCCCAATACCATTAGTGGTTGCTGCAACAAGTGCTTCATTTGGGCCTCAGTCGACACCAGCGGAGAAGCTGGTGCAACGGCGGATTCAGTACGGCGGCTGTACACCATTCCCCATGAAAATCTGGGAAGAGACAGGAAATAGCATTGCTCGACACATATGGTAAGCCACTCTTCTACTTTGCCCTTGGTTTTCCCCTTCGAGGTTCTAAACAGGGATATTTTCCGGGATGCAGGCCTTGCAACAGTTACATATCTTCACATGATCTGGGCGAATATAAGGCGTAACGACAAGAGCAAAGGCACTGAACCTAAAATACCAGCTTTGAAACGGGCCTATCCAACACCCACAACCAACCTCTTCAGGTAGTTGAGCTCGGGGCAGGATGTGGGATACGGGAATTATGTTGGCATCAATGCCTCCCAACTGTTCGGTCTTACTCACGGACCTCCCTGAGGTTGAGGATATAATAACACGCAATATTAATGCTGCCCAACTCGCAACCATGTCCGGTGTACACTATCAAAACCTCGACTGGGACGATCCACTGGATGATCTCTGCCCCCGGCCCATTGAGCTCATTCTTGTCTCTGAGAGTACCTACAATGCAGACAGCTTGCCAGCGCTAGTCTCACCCTCGACCGATTGGTTCGGACATCCCCGGAGGCAATCATTTTGGTCGCTCTAAAGAGACGACATGACAGCGAAACGCTGTTTTGGACTTGATGCGGTCGGCGGGATTTACGGCGGTGCAGGTTAGCATTGAGATCCCTTCCCAACATGATGAGGTGGATGAGATTGAGTTTTACTGCTACAGCCGGGCAACAGGAGGAATATAGCATGTAGAACATTGTGATCTATGGTTGAACGCAATATAAAGGATTCCTCTCGGTCGAAAGGAAAAAAAGGCCCCTAGAGCTAGCAACAAACAATAACGTTCAAGCATAGAAAGCAAGAAGCGAGAGAACGCAATATCAACAACCTTGTTTGCCTATAATCGGCCTGTATGAAGGAACCCTCCAACTACGAGAATGCGGGGCTTTCGCCTCGAAGATTACTTTTATCACTCAGAGAGGGGATATATTCGGATCGTACTGCAGACTACCTAGCCCTGGAGGTAAGTACTGTGGCTTAGATGAGATCTAAGCATCGAGGGTATAAAGCAAACATATATACAAGTGCGACGTTTGCTTTATATCCACCAACGGAAGCTCATATTCTTCGGTTTTACTTTTGTGACTGAATGCCTTGAGAACTCTTAAATTGTGCGTATATGTCGGAACTCTCTTCGGTGTTAAATTCCGGGGGTTGGAAAGTTCTCTGGTTTACGAGCCATGGGCATGTTATTTTTGTATCAAAGATCACTTTTTTGAGGGTAGAACCGGGTTTGTGCTCAAGTCCGCTCCAGAAATAGGAAATAATACGAATTTCCCCATGGTTGAACCAGGGTTTCGCAAATGTTGATAAAGACCACTCTTAAACTATGTATTGGAAATGAAGAAAAAAATGGTTGATCTTGTCTGTGTACGGAAGTGGAATCGAGTCCACGGGGATCAAAGATGCGTCATTATGGGTTCTCGCCCAAGGGCCCATATTACCCAAGAGCTTGATCCCGACAGTTTCGACAGTTTAGGACACATTTCTCGGCATTGTGCATACTGTCACCTGCAGGTATATCACATAGCTCGGTGCAGAACTAAAAATATAAACATCCGGGAAGAACGCAAAGTACTGCCACGTATGTACCTGAATGTACGAAGTACCTGGATTCTAGTTCAAAGGTTTGATCATCAGGGATAGACTCCCGAGGTCTGATCAAGGACAAATCACAGACAACATATACACCGCCATAATCCAGCAATCCCGAGGACTGCATGGGATCTATCTCCTGCATCATGCAGTCACGCCGAGGAACAGAAGCTCGAGCTGAGCGAGATATTTAATAATAATGCCTAACAAGGGGCCCAAGATTTAATTCGCGCAAGTCCGAAAGAGTAACTCCGTAATAGACAGGCTGGCTGAGAAGTACAAGAAAACCTTCCAAGGCTGGCTTTTCCCGGCTGAGTAAGCACCGCTTTTTCCCCCAAAGGTCCAAGGGCTCCGTCATCTCTCAGCTCTCTTTCAAGACTCTCCCTTTTCTATTTGGGTGCTCATACAGCTTAATTATTTAGGTGAGTCTTTTTATTTCCCAGTTAACTTGATTTGGTTGTCCGTGTGTGACCCTGTGCGGCGTTTTATTTCCCCCAATGGTCGTGTGCCCTAAGCTCGCTCACTGCCCCTCAAAAACGAAAAATTTCTCATCCAAAAATCCCCGACCTCTTCTTCCTATCCGTCCTTTTTTTTCTCTCATAGTTATCATAGCAAGACTTTACCAGACTTGCTAACCACTGGTCTACTCTTAGATCTATTCGGTCCTTTAGGTCCACTCCCTCAGACCCTGCCTTTGGAATCCCCAAAGGCGATTCGGTCACCACGGCTCCAGTAGCCTCCCTTCTGGTTCTTAGCCAAATTGTCTCCACTCAACGTCTCCGCGACACTCTTAACAACATTCCACCTCCTGGTCTTCTCTGAATTTTCGTCCGGTGCGCCTTTTTTCGTCCCGTTGACGTCCCCGGAGATTATTCCCTCGTTCTCTGAGCTGCCGCATAGGACTTCTTTCAAGGTTCTTCCTCTTCAGGGGGAAGGGTCTAGGAGGCTTGGTCCAGTCAACTACGGTTGTGACACTTTTCGTCCTCCCTAACGCGCAGTCGCCTGCCGGTTTAAAAACTCTTTATTATCTCTCTATTTTCTATTCAAATTGTGCTGAGTCGCAGCGGCATGGTTATGGCACCGACTGCGTGTGTATCGACTGCTGAAGTATGCACCTTCAGAAAAGACTATAATAGTCTGGACCATCTCGGTCTTGTCAGCAGTCATGGGGACAACAATTTGTTGCAATCATCGTTGATTGCCAAGGAGCTCGTTCTGGATGTGTTGAAGAAGCGTGCGGCCGAAGTGGATGTGGACCACTGTGGTCCTGGTGAGGAGGATGCCTTCTACGTGGCGGATATGGGTGAAGTCTACCGCCAGCATATGCGCTGGAAGATGAACTTGGGCCGTGTCAAGCCCTTCTACGGTAGGCCTCTCTCTGCCACTAGACCGCCCACCCTGGACCCCTGCTGACGAACACTGAACAGCTGTCAAGTGTAACCCGGACCCGGAAGTCCTCCGGCTGATGGCTCAGCTTGGAAACGGTTTCGACTGTGCCTCCAAGTCTGAGATCGATATGGCCCTTCAGACGGGCATTGATCCTAGCCGCATTATCTATGCGCAGCCTTGCAAGACCAAGTCTTACTTGCGCTATGCCTCCGAGGTTGGCGTCAAGCAGATGACCTTCGACAATGCCGATGAGCTGTATAAGATCAAGGCCACCTTCCCTGAGGCGGAACTCTACCTTCGCATCTTGACCGATGACTCGACCAGCCTATGTCGGCTGAGCATGAAGTTCGGTGCTTCCATGGACCAGGCTCGTCCCTTGCTTGAACTAGCTTATAAATTGGACCTCAAAGTTGTCGGTGTGAGCTTCCACGTCGGATCTGGCGCCGAGGATCCCCGGGCATTCCTCAAGGCCGTGCAGGATGCACGCATGGTCTTCGATAATGCAGCAGAGATCGGCCACGAGCTCCACACGTTGGATGTTGGCGGCGGCTTCTGTCAGGACACATTCGAGAAGTTCGCGGGCATTCTGGGCGAAGCCGTGGACACCTATTTCCCGCCGAACATTCGTGTGATCGCCGAGCCCGGTCGCTACTATGTGGCCACTGCCTATACTCTGGCCGCCAACGTTATTGCGCGGCGTGACATTCCGGATCCAGATGATCCCACTCGCGATGCCTTCATGCTGTACCTGAATGACGGCGTCTATGGCAACTTTTCGAACATCATCTTCGATCACCAGCATCCTGTCGCTCAGGTTCTCACCTGCGCCTCGGACGGCTCCCAGCCTGGTTCTCCGAACTCTGCGACTTCGGAGGACATTACTTACTCTATCTGGGGCCCTACCTGTGATGGTATCGATGTTATAAGTGAGCGCATTGCCTTGCCTGGCCTTCTCAACACCGGTGACTGGCTCTACTTCGAGGAGATGGGAGCCTACACCAAGTGCAGCGCCACCCGTTTCAACGGCTTCTCTGACAACCACGAGGTGATCTATATTTCTAGCGAGCCAGGTGCCTCTGCTTTGCTCAACTACTAGTCTGCAATCTGTTGTGCTTAACGATCTTTTACAATGTGTCTCTTTGTTGGAATCACTTTTTGTCTGTTGACCTCTGCCTTTAGGGGCTGTCTAATATCTATCGTGCGTTCTCGCTGCATATGCGGTCATGTCTTTCGCCCACTATATTCTAAATTAGAATAGAGCTGGTCTTGTTTGCATCAACGTCCCTTGTCTAGATACTTTTTGCAATATCTTTCGGTTGAACATCTTGTTCTATAAGTATCGTTAGCGTTCGAGCACAAAACATGGAAAGTCTTGATGTTCAATTACATGTGTATCATGCTCTATCATCGCATTTCTAAGGTATCATGAAAAATAAACCGCATAACAACATCTATAAACAGGAACCGGCCCCATCGAAAATCTAGACCAAGCGCTCCACACTTAACTCCACACCCTCACCCGCCTGCACCAGCCCACCAGCTTCAAGCTTCTTCTTCCACTTGGCGGACTCGTATCGAGCCAGAATCAACGTAATGCGGGCAATGACAGCCGGGTCTGCAGACTCCGCAACCACAGCGGAAGGAGTGCACGTCCAGCGTCCGAACGCCCAGTTGAGAATATAATACTGCACGCCAGACGTCTCGAGCTTCTGTCTGACATTCAAATTATCCGATGTCTCCACAGGAAGATCCTGGTTCGAGCAGCGAACAATCCCCTTGATGCGATACACCTCCTCACGAGGCGCGGACGCGAGAAACTTCTCGAGAGCAGCAACATCCACCGTCTTCCCCTCAACGTCGGACTTCAAACCCACAGAAAGAACCTCAACCTCAGACTGATGATCATGCTGGTGCTGATGGTCATGTCCATGGTCACCCATAGCCCCACCCTCGGACTCCTTAAACAAAGCCCCATCAATACCCAACATAACATCCATATCAACGCGACCCTTATTCGACTTAACCCAAGGCGTCTCAACCTCCAAATCACCCACGCGATCCAAACAAACATCAAACCGCTCAGGCAAATCCTCCCACTTATTAAAAATAATTAAATCGGTATACTTCGCCTGGATCTTCGCCGTGTACGAAGTATCCTCATATCCCTCCCAGTTCTCGACATCGATAACACTGATCACTCCATCGAGGACGTAATGCCCGCCCTGTTCGCGCGCGAGCCGGTTCACCTCCATCGCGAGTGTTGCGGGGAACGCGCTGCCGCTGGTCTCGATCACGATGCGGTCGGGTTGCACTTCGGCGCGGAGCTGGTCCAGGGCGTCGCTGAGCTGGCCGACCAGGTTGCAGCAGATACAGCCATTGAGCATTTCGCGCACGCCGCTGATGGATTGTGTTGAGGCTAGTTGCGAGTCCACGGCTACGTCGCCGAATTCGTTTTTGAGGAGGGCCAGCTTGTAGGTCTTTGGGAGTTGCGGGATTAGGTTGAGGAGGATTGTGGTCTTTCCTGAGCCCAGGAAGCCCGTCACTATCGTTATGGGGATTGGCGCCATTTTGGGGTGTTTGGCGACTTGTCTTGGGTCGGAGGTTGTTTGCTTACTGAGGCCGATCCGCGGATGGAGGGGGTGAGCTAGCCCTAGCTTAAGAGCCCTAATTACCGTTTAGGGCTGTCGGTATGTATATCGGTTTCGACTTCAACTTGAGTTTAAATCTCTCAAAAGAAGGTTTAGAGGGGCCATTGTCTCTGTCTGCATACGATTCAGGCAAATGAGACAGGAATAGCGGGAAGCCATAGTGTGTATGAGTCGCGCAGGCGTTAAGCCAAAGAGCGCTGAATGAAGCACCCAAAATGAACCGGAAATCGGGCAGCTGCCTCAATGTCTGCTAGGTCAAGCTATATTTTGACACTGGCGCTATCGTGATGACCCAGAGTCACGGTCACGACAGCGTCATACCAGAAACCAATTACGGCCGCCCTAGGCAGATGCTTACTCCCTCACCCCAACACGGAGTCGATTCGTATCCCCAGCGGTAGGTAGGACGGAAGGCTTACGTGTGATGCAACTTATCCATGGCTGTACCTACCAGCATACCGAGTCCCATACTATGTGGTGATCTCGGTGGTTGTACTGTTTACTCATATGAGTCAAGAGACAGGCTGACGACATGGACTAGTGGGTGACACCTAGGCAACCCCTGGCGGCTGGGGAAACACCGACAAGAGAAGTTCCGAACTCCTAGATCTACCTTCCTTCATGTAGAGTAGGGATAAAGGTACTCCAGTTCTCTTCCATCTGTGACAAGAACTGCGTACGGTGTACGTACCGTGCCATTTTAAGTTTAGGTTTACTTCCAGATACTGGAGTATACAAAGCCCGTCTTCCCTTTCAATAACAATCAGGCCGTCCCAATCTCTATACCGCCATTTTATAACCTACTTTATCTACAAGTCGCATTGCCTTTTAACTACCTGAAAACTAGAGGACGACGATCGACTCCTAGCATCCGTACGACAATGCATATAAAATCGTCTGGTTTAGTAGCGTTTAGGAAAGCTCACAGTCCCCATCTACCTCAACCGTAGTATAGCTAAACTTGCTGTTCCCGAGCATACACAGCTTGTGACGCGCCCTTGTCGGGAAAGAGGTCAAAAAGGCAGACATCAAGATACACGAATGCGAGAGTTGAGATTGAATAGCGAAAGGAGACTAGACATGCTTTATATACACCGTTCGGGTATGCAGGCCGGACAGGCCTACAGTAATTCAGATTTGGATGGCCTTGATACAATCAGCCTGCGCACAAGTAATCCCAAGAAATAGCAGTTACCCAAATCCAAGCCAGCAATCAGATGATATCGCACGAATCAATGTCTCGAGACGGACCGACTCCTCGACCCTGTCGTTCCCTTCCTCGGTGTATCTCTACTCCTTTCCCATGATCGATACTGAGACCGCTCGCGGCGGGAGCGACGTGTCGGTGCACCGCTGCTGGTAATCCCCGAGTGGTCTGTAGTATTGGCGGGCTGCGGATTGCGCTTTTGCTCGGATATGGCGTCGCTCTTATTCAAGTTTCTGTTTCGAGGCATTGTGTATGATAGTTTCGGAGGAAGAGGGTTCAGGTTGATTATTGTTAAGTCAAGCGGTAATGGGCGAAGTAGAGGTATTGGCCCTCTCTTATACAGAGTGGCGGCGGTGGCACACTTGATCCAAACATTGATATTTACTTCATTGTGAACGCATCTTGATGCAATATACAGAGGGGCAACTCGAGGAATTATTTTACCAACTCCTTAGTAGTGGTCAATAAGTTATTGCTTGATATACAACATATATACATATACTCCATACGTTTCCGCCGAAATAAACAGCATGACTAGGAACAAAGCCGAAAAGAATGGAGGTGGCCATGCCGATCAAAATACATATTCAAATATTGAGGTCTTTCATTATTCCATCGTATCAATGTATCTCCTCGCGTCGGGGTGGGATGACAATGACACGATGTGAATGCAAAAGAGGTGAAGGGTAAACTTTTCCCTGGACCTCGGCCCAGAGGGCTATGCAACTGCGGGGACGGATTTCGGACCTCAAGATCTGATTATATTCCTCATTTCTCCTTCAAATATCGTGCTTTATAGTCCCAGTCCCTTGGTACCATCAGTCGTATCGGGTTAGCTGAATACCTTCCACAATGTCGGGTTCCAAGATCACCTGTTACCTCGACATCGTCAGCCCCTTCGCATACATTGCGTTTCATGTGCTGCAGGTATGAAGATTGTAAATCTCGACGAAGCCTTCATCTATCTAACAAGATTCTAGAATTCGCCTGCCTTTGCGAAATGTGAAATCACATATGTTCCGATTCTGCTCGGAGGTTTGATGAATGCATGTGGCAACAGCCCTCCAATCAACATCAAGAGTGAGTCAACGTCGTGAATCCGAGAACCATTGGAGCAATGAAGTCTCATAAGGGTATTTACAATTTAGATAAGAAAGACTACTTGGGCCAGCAGCGGGTGCGATGGGCGAAATATTTCTCAGTCCCAATTATAGAGGGATTCCCTAAAGGCTTCCCCTTCCGCACACTATCGGTACAACGTGCGCTGTGCGCTATCTCCCAGAAATCACCAGAAACGCTCGCTCCGGTGATCGGGGCGCTATTCCACACGGTTTGGGTTGAAGGCAACACAACCATCGGCGAACCGGATGGGTTTGCCCCCGTCATTGAGAGCATACTTGGGAAGCAAGAGACGCGTGAGATTATGTCTGCTGTAAGTCCGCCACAATAACACCCAGATTGCAATTATTTCGCTAGAAATGCGACCGCAAGGAATAAGCTAACTTAGTGTCTAGATGAACAACCCGGATATCAAGGCCCTTCTGACCGCGAATACCGGTCGGTCTTTTGACTCGGGGGCTTTTGGGCTGCCCTGGCTTGAGTGCACGAACTCCAAGGGCGAGACCGAGGGCTTCTTCGGTGTCGACCATTTGGGCCAGGTGGCTGACTTCCTAGGTTTGGACCGCGCGCTCGACAGAGGGTTCAGGGCGGCTCTCTAGGATCTGAGCAGTATCAATTTGGATACAGTCTCGTGCATTGTGAATGTCACTCAGATAGTTTCAGTCTCTGCGACTTCTAATTATGCATGCTAAATAATCCTGTCCCCCTAGAGAAGAGATGCTATCAGCAATATCCGGAATGTTCAACAAGCCGCAAAAGAGATGAATGATTCTAGAACTCCAGTCAATGGAGACTAGAACCGAAAATGTTAAGAATGTTCTGTCATTTGTCTATTTCGCTGGCTGTGGGTGTTTATTGCTCATATGTTTCTCTCGTAGGAAGTCGCAAACCTGTTCGTTGCTCATTTTGTCAATGCATTCACGTTCCTCCTGGGAAAGCTCTATACATAACACCTCCGTCAACAACCAATTCATATATGCTGCCGGGAAACTCATGGAAGCAAGAACATACCTTGAGATACCGTCTCCTCGACTTCATTTGATCCACCTGAGATGGTGCGAATGTGACCCTGAACGGTACGTATCGCTCCTTGCGCAGCAGGTAACGCTCCCTCCATTAGAGTATCCTTAGCGGCGACAATCTTCTCTTGGGTGGCGGAGCTAACGGAATTCCCAAACTCAGAAATCGAGCCGCTAGGCGCCATCCAATTGAATTGGTTTTCAATGCCTCCGAGAGCACCTTCCTGCCCCTCGGCTTGGTGGGAAGCAGCATCATTCATGTTCATTTCGGCTTCGGACTGCCTCCGTTGTTCGAGCGCAACACTGGAGCCGAAGTACAATGAGTCGCCCGAGGGGGTTGGGCTCATGGTAAGGTGTTTCGGTTGCTTGGAGGGGGAATATTTTTCGGATTCTGGGAACGACATGGGCGCGGAGAATAACGAAGTGGAATTATAAGCAGTAATGGTGATGGTAAGCCGTAGGGCTGAGCCTGACGTAGGGTTGATTTCCAGTGATCTGTTCGGGATCGAATACTGGGGCGAGCAGGGTATGACTCTAGAGAGTAGGGAGATCGGCGACAATTGTTCTCAGTAGGCAGCAAAATATCTTTTAGGTAATTGACCTTGTTTCAGTGGACTTTTCCCACGTCCAAGGTGTTGGAGATCGTTCCTAGCAATGACGTCATTGGGTTCCACCTCTGGAGCTACCCAGGTGCGTTCATCGATGCCCTGGAGGGATACATTGCACTATTTTTGGGGGGATATTACACGAGTCTGAGGATCCTTAGGTAGATACTATCCTATTAGTTCTAACTTGACTTTAGAGTGAAGTTCCTTTTATGGGAGTATCTTGCTAGGAACAAGTTAACTCTACAACTCGACTTGTTCAACGCATTATTTTTGATCTTCTAATGACTTGATGAACAGTTATCGTAAATTCAAATACTGCATATTTCAATGATTGAATGTATTATGCAGCTCGTATACATGCAATTGTATCATAGACCTAGCTAGTTGTAGATCTTAGCCTGAGGCCAGGAATGATCTCGAGATCCTTCGGCTTGTAGGTATACTTCCCCTCATTGGAGACCTTGACATCACGATTTCTTCGCTGCTGCTGCGTCTGTCGAACGGTAACCCACTGCTCGGTCGTGAGGTGCTGGCCAAGTTCGGTAAATGCGTTGGTAGTCAAGCCAAGCTTCTGGAGGAGGGGACTGTTCTGAATGGGGTCAAGGACAACGTGGTTGTTAGGGCTGTATTTATTAGCCTACGAAGTCGACGTACGCAGCGTAGCCAAGGTAACTTACCGAGCAAAATATAACACACCTAATCGATCAATGTGAGCCTGGTCAGTAGGTGGCGCATGCACCCGATGAATACTTGACTTAATCAAACCCCCAGTGAGCGCTGTCAAGGCATCGCATGTGTTGATAGTAATGGTACCATCCTGGGGCTTGACCCACTTCCATTGACCCTCTGAATTGAGGATTTGAAGTGCGGCTACCGGTTGCCGGAACAGAAGAGTAACTGTTCCCAAGTCTGTGTGGCCGGGACTGTAGAGCTCGCCGACCTTCTTGTTCTCCTCAACGCTGCGGGCTGCATAATGCATATAGCGTAGATGGTCCTCGCCCTTGACATCATATTGATGGTCGCGGACTAGTTGATCTTCATCCGGCAACTCGAGCAGGATCGCAAACAGGCGGAGAAGCTTCTCAACAACTTCGGTGTGGCATTTCTATGGTTTTTGTTAGTGGAAAAGGTAGACGACGATCATAAAAGGGAAAGTACCCGACTAAAGGCTTCAATCTCTTTAATATTCTCCGCAAGGACAGAAGGCTGCGGTCGCTCGTGGCGACCGTCGAACTTTGGGATGTTGTACACCTGGACATTATCCTTGATTCCATTTCCTAGGCTGAGGTGAGACGTGTTAGTATTAGTCCAATTTGCCTCCGCAAGCCATCTGTTTCTTACATCCGGTGTCCGGCAGGACGGTAAGAGTTGTATTCACCCCTTTCAAGATCACTGGCGCTGTGGAACTTGAGCTTCTCTTCAAGTGGCAGAGCATAGAACTCCCGCCCTAAGGCGAACTGGTTGTCGATCTCTTCTTGACTGATGTTAAAGTTCTTCACATAGAAGAATCCTGTTTTCAAACTCTGATTAGCACTAAACCCCAAAGTAAAGTCTGATCAAAGTGCAGCTAGGACACGTCGCTTGTGTTGAAAGATGGATGGATTTCCAGCCTTGCCATGGAGCGCCAGGGGGCGTCAACTCACCGACGTTCCTAACAGCATGATTGAGCTGCTTGACAAGATCTTCCTTTCCTCCTGGCTGTTCATACTGGGCTAGGTCCAGTGTAATAAGTTCAGCCCAGTCAACTAATCCGCGTCTGTCAGCAAGACAAAACCACCAAGAAATCAAGCATCACCCACGGTCTTCCTTGGTCACAGGGACCTGGTCATATTTTTCAATGTATTTGCCTGGCATCTTGAACAGTCTATAAATTTCAAAGAGGTGGGTATTGAATATCTGCAGCGACTTCAAATTGTTCATTCCCACAACAACACTCCTTATGAAGAACAAGCCGTATATAAGTCCGCTTCGTTCCGATCATATGCCCCGCATCTGATAATCGGGGGGATTTAGCAAGAGCACGCAATAAATCCGTCCGAGGAGGCCTGAGACACCGGCTAGTTTTTGGCTTTCGTGTGGTAGGCCGGGATACGCGCACGCCATCATGCATAAACATGTCGCCTCCGCGGGCGCGTCACAGTGAACGGCAGATATGCTAGCTTTGGCCTGAGACGTGTTTGGTCTTGTGGGAAGCTAGCTGTGGCAATTCGGATTTGCTGAAAGAGCGATGGTGACAGCGGGTGGGGGAATTAGTTAACATCTCCCAGGTTAGCTGTTTTTAATACTCAGAGATGCTATAGAAAGACATGGTCCGGTAAAGAGCAATGGCGATGGTCTATAATTCAGTGTGATTTGTCTTCTGCACTTTTGGGCATAGCATCGGACGTGACTCAAGCCTGGCTCATGTCTGACCTGAAGGACAAGGCCAAGAGATTGTCCCCATTGGGACTTCTCAAAGAGGTGTTTAATTGGTATCCATCTTCTTATCCCGCAGAGGAGAGAAAGTGAGCTTATTAGTGTTAAGGAATATATTTGCGGGGATATGCTCACGGTTCTAGATTACTATTCAAGTTGGACTTGTCAATTTTGATATTCGCCTGTCTCTGCTGTAAGTAGACCAGTCAAAATGAGCACATGAGGAAAGCAACTGACGGACTTAGTCTTTGTCAAGTATCTGGGTAAGGCTATTTCCCCATTGATTGCTCTTTGACTAGAAGCCAACATATCACAGATCAGACAAACATTAGCAATGCGTATGTTAGTGGTCTGAAAGAGGACTTCGCCCTGTACGGCAATGAGCTGAACTACTTCAATATCTGCTACTTCACATCATATGTATTATTTCAAATCCCTGGACTACTGCTTATGTCACGCCCAAAGTTGTGAGTCTCAGTAATTGAAATGCCTCCCCACTCATATCAAAGCCGACTGACTGATTCCATAGAGCTCGATGGTTGTTACCTACCCTCGAAGTCCTGTGGGGTATCTGCACATTTGCCCAAAGTCGTGTCACCAACGTACACCAAATTTATGCCCTTCGTTTCTTAGTCGGAATGCTAGAAGCGCCTGTCTTTGCAGGAACTCATTTCATTCTTGGTAAGTTCAACAAATATATACGGTCTGGAATTGTAATAACCATAATGAAGGTTCATGGTACACGGGTCCCGAACTCTTCAAACGAGCCGGAACATGGTTTATCTGCAACGCGCTTGGTACCATGGTTAGTGGGTATCTACAGGCAGCTGCTTATACCAATCTCTCTGGTGTTGGAGGTATGCCTGGATGGCGGTGGCTGTTCATAATTGACGGCATATTTACCATCCCCGTGGCCTTGATCGGGTTCTTCATCTTTCCCGGTATTCCAGGCTCACCCAAACCGTTCTATATGACGGACCGCGATGTTGCATTGGCAAAGGAAAGAACTACAAGAGCCAAGATTCGCCAGCCTGGCAAAATGAGTGTCGACGTCTTTAAGAGAACTTTTAAAAGATGGCACATCTGGGTCTTTATCACTTGTTACGCGTAAGGTTGCAAAGAGTTTACCGTTGTCGCGGTCAACATCTAACGCTAGTTTTAGATGCATGATCATCTGCTCCTATCCTAGCAGCTATATGAGCCTATGGCTCAAAGAAGAGGGATACTCCGTGACTCAAATAAATCAACTGCCAACTGTCACTTATGCGGTTAATATTGTGGCCTCCTGGCTCGGGACGACATTGGCTGCAATCTATCCGGAATGGATCATATATACCATTGCATCGGCGTGTTGTCTATTCTCGACGTTATGCATGATAATTTGGAACATTCCCACAGTACTGAAGTGAGATACCTTCTTCATCAGTCATCAGATCGAGTTCGTGTTACTGACAAGTCTCTTCGAAGATTCGTTGCCTGGTATTTCTTGGGGGCGGCTGGATGCTTGAGTCCAATTTTGTACTCCACCATCAATGTAATAGTGAGGGACGATGCCGAGGAGCGTGCTCTCATCATGGTATGTCCATTTCCTCCGTCCTGTGAGAACAATAATACTGATCGAATTTTTTCTTCCACTGTAGGGCTCTATGATGACATTTGGATATTCGTTCAACATCTGGGTTCCTTTGCTGGCATACCCAACCGCCGGCCTCGATGGTGCGCCGAGATGGCGAAAGGGATGGCCAATATCATTCGTCTTTTTTTTCCTGCTATGGGCTGGCTTCATGGCCTCCGTGTGCATATGGCGAAGGTAAAGCCCCGTCGTTGAATATTAGTATCTCATCTTAGGGAGCAAAAGAAGGGAGCCTTCGTGTCACACCAGGAAAGTAGTGATGAGGAAACGGACAGTGTGGTAGTTCACGGGACCCAAGCATTGAAGAGTCGATTGAAATCTGGTGGAGGCTCGTGACATACCCGTATAATCTTCCACAGAGGAAGAAGGGCAACCGAGGGACGATGGAGCAAAGCGCCGGAAAAACAACTATGAGCCGAAGGGACCTAAGGAAAGCAGAGAGAGTAGGAATGATTCATTATCGAAAGATCACCGAGATAATAGCGAAAACTCACCGCCCACCGACCTTGCGCTGATGAGTGGGGGGTGGAGGCAGGAGGTTTTGTTCATATTCTGTTGGACGTATGTAGGAGGACTAGGCAGCCCGTAATGCACGACCGGAGCGCCAAAAGAAGGGGCATGCAGAGAGCCCGCACCATATGGCGGCTGGGCAACGAAGCAAACGTGGTACTCGCGGGCGCAGAACCCCGAATGTATGTCAAGCCGGGGTTGCCAATGCAAGAGAGAATTGGAAAGTTTCATATACGCCCGGAAAGGCTCATACTCCTTATTCTCCCCGTGCCGGTTCGGACCCCGTAGGTAGCAAAGGCAATGTGAGAACTTGCGCAGGATCAGCACAAGTAACTGCTTACGCCAGTTTTCTGGGGAACCTGTGGTACCAGGCTTGGCGAAACAATGACAGAAAGCCTAGGAAACTATGTCCAGATGACACCGAGACGCCAGAATCACGATAGCCTTTCAGTGACAGGAACTAGAAGACGAAGAAGTAACATATCAGCACCGAGACAGGGACAAGACAGAGGCCGGAGCTAGAAGGAGGGCTATATGCCCTCCGTGTCCGGTTGTCTTGCCTAGAATGGAAAACCCCTCTAACCCCCGGCTATTCAGCCACAGCTAGTCGCTTATGCGCTAGCCTCGTCCTTGCCAGTATCATCACCGCTCAATGGCCGCTCCCGGGAGAAAATCGCCACTCCTGGCGGGCTCGTGCCTACCACTTGAGTTATCTCTTGATTCATGTTGTTTTAACCCGACGAGAGACCTACGTGCATCTATTGGCGTTGCACGGCCAGTTCCAGCTCACGCTGGTCGTTGATGAAAGTGTCAGTCTAAATGTAGTCTTAGCCCTGGCCACTAAGGAGAACTGAAGGTGGTCATAGCAAGTTGTGCACCATGGATGGCTGAGATGGTGGCAAGCTCAGTGGCGGCCTAGTCTAGAGCGACTTTCTTGGAGCGAGTGGTGTTGGGGACGATGGGAAACCGAAGAGAAACTGAAGGGGAATTGAAGAGTCGAATGCCAGGGCCATAGTAGTAGAACCGATCATCTACCACCGATAGGAACACAGTTTTTTGGCTATTCTCGACTCATAGGCGGTATAAGAGAATTGATATACTTACGGTAATCGTGCTTTCACGCGTTCCGGCGAGAGCGTATGGAGCCATTGCCTATATCTCGTTAGTATCAACATCCAAACAAACAATTAACATGGGTCCGGACCGCCGCTCGGGCCTGCCAGTTGGCCCTGTGTCGGAGCCACATCTCACGGTTGAAAACTGCCTCGCAGAAAGGGGGTGTGTCCCAATATAAGGCATTGGGAGGTTCGTTGTATGTGTAGTGGTAGATTAAGAGATTCGTTGTGAGAGAATAGGGAAGCCGAGGAAAGCGAAAAGAAGAGAAGAGCTAAGAATAAGATAAGAAAAAAAGAAAGTGAGAAGAAACCCCTTTGTGACTTCGAAATTGTCAAAAGCAAATGAAATTTTCAGAGCATTTTTGCAGGTTATAATTATTTCTAGTACTAGTAGTTACTGGGCATTGTAACACGCGTCGAGCTACTGATGTCTAGCCACGCAGGGTCACACCTCACGGTATCCTGCCTGGATATGTCGGTGTGCAGCCTGCTCTTCTCCGTTCCGGTTTTGTTCAATGTCGTGATCACCAAACAGGCCGGTTCCTAGGGTGGATTGCCACTTTTGCCGGGCTCGGGCCTGTCACTCGGATTAGTCTATCGATTTATGCGCCTGTTTCATCATTTATAGGGAGGGAGAAGATGTCGTAAGATTTAGTGAGTAGGGGCCGGCAATATAAGAATAGCAGAGTGGATTGTTCGATCAGTTTAGGAAGCAGAGCTGATATGAGAGTGATAAATGTTGGACATCGTCGTTGGTGAGGCTCCACTCGTGCCGGTGCGAGGTGACAGCAGCAATAAAGTCGGGTATGAGTGCCCTCAGGCCTTCTGCGACAGCGCGACGGAGTTCAGGTGGGCTCACTGGTCCCCCGTAGTTCCAGAATCAATTAGTGTAACGGAGTAGGGCGAGCCGGTCCCACTTCATATGGCCGCAGGCAGCGGGAATCTATTGTGTTAGCAAGTAAGCTTCGTTTAAGGGTTAGGTGATATATACTGCATTGAGTGCAAGCTTGGTCACTGGCACGGCAGCAGCCAACCACCTTGGATCGCAGAATCCATGTCCGGCAAAGGGGGCCATGGTACAGATGTCGGGGGATGGGGGAGGCGGGGGATTTCCAATATATGTATGGCATGATGATGAATGTATTAGGCTATGTGAGGATATTTGACCTCGAGAATTGTGAACCCAGTTAGAGAAGAAGAAGAAATGAAAGTAAGGAGAAGTGAAGAAGAAGAGATTGGGAAAGTGGGATAGCCGAAGTGCACATAGGTAACAACCAGGAACCAAAGGCACTTCGACATTGTCTTTTGGCGTAGTTTTATAGTGACTTCGAAGTTTTACCTAGGGAGTCGTGATAAGAAGTACATAGGCAGATATTTAGAAATGAGAAACTCCTTAAAATATATAGTTTGCTCTCCTGAGAGCATAACTCTCAATTGGAGGTCAAGCGTGTTGAAATTGCTAGGTGGCTGGCGTGCAGAGCCAGAGGCGGCGGCAGACTAGTATTTATAGTGTTAGGGTCAATGTCTAACATGGCTGACATTTAGCAAACTAGCCATATCGTAAGCTGAAAGACGTCTTGCTCACTCACCCACTACCATGCTATGTCCCGAAATGCCCATAGAAAATAAGGGCAAAGATAGGAAGAACAATGACAGATCTTGCATAGTCCGAAAATGCACAGAATTTCCTCGACAATAATCTCATTTAGGGGTATCTGCAACTGTGGGAAAAGGCGACCATACTTTCCACGGCCGTTCTGTGTATACTATCAATGTGCCGGTCAAATTATTCCTCGAAAGCTCTCATAACAGCGAGGCCAGCAACGGAGCCCGATGCAACACGATTGTGACCTAAAGTACTACAAGTCAGTCCGTCGAATCCATAGCGAGGGCGTTTCCTTCAGCATACCACCGTATCGAATCCGTTCCCATCTAACTTTCTTCACAATCTCAGTGCCATCTTGATTGCTGATCTCATTCCTCCAGATCTTAACCTCGCTAGGGTTACCATCCTCGGCTTTGTGGTACGTCATAGCACCTGGTGCATCCTTGATGTGTACGCCCGTGGCAGCCTCCCAGACGCGGCGTCCTTCGTACCAGGGAATTTCGGCATCGTCAAAAGCATGAACTATCGTCAGATCAAGGCTTTTGTCGGTGTAGTCCATATCGACAGCGTTCAAAGTAGTATTGACACCGGTAAGACGCGCTAGTCTTCCAGCCGTGTCCCAGTGGTCCACAATATGGCTCAGCAGCCACTTCTGAAACCGAGGATATCCCATAATGGGGGACAGCATAGGCGGCGTGATGCCTTTGAAGCTGTAGGATTCGATGAGATTAGGTAGGCTGCTGAAGGACGCCAATAGGACCACGCCAGCAAATGGATCAGCGTTCTTGATGGCTGGTTGGATAGCTGTCAGATTAGATGATCCGAATGCAAAACGCTCTGCCACTGCAGTTGTGACCGCAGTTCCAAGACTTTGGCCCATGATGACAATGCGAGAAGTGGGAACCTTCAATGGCCCTGCGGTAAGGAAGTTAATGAGGGACACGCCATCCGTTATAAGACCTTCCTCTGTGGGAGTTCCAGTGCTAACACCAAAGCCGCGATAGTCAATTGCGAAGACATGGACTGGGTTTGACGGGGTAGACAGGCTCAGCATCGAGTTATAAGTGGCAGGGCGATGAGCAGAACCCAAGTGCGCCGCATTTCCGTGGACTTGATTGCACAAATGTTAACTGGTGACAGTGTGAAATTACGGTGTCTATCACCTACAGCTTACCACGACTCGTGCATTGGGGTCATTGGCGAGAAGCTTGTGAGCAACGGTCTTCGTGTAATTTTCCGCTGGGCCCGTAGAGGGATTCTCCATTAATTCCTTTTCGTGTTCCCGGCAAAGATGCAAGGGTATCAAGTGCCACCCGTAGATAGTTTCATTGTCGGGAGTTACCAAATGAAACGGTTGGACTTGAGTTCCTTTGGGGATTGGTTAGCAAACATACTTCCGTGGGCGTTCACCTGGAGACGCCATACTCAGAAAGCCAAATTGCTCAACTTGGTTGACATCCTGCCACAGGCTGGGGTTGATCTTGTTGGCATAAAGAACACTTTGTTATCTATGTTAGGTCACTCTGAGCATACGCGGGGATAGGTACATACAAACGTTGGACCTCTGGGAAGGTCAACGAGAGGAGGCACAACACATAGATCAGTCCACCAGCTGCAAGAGACCAGTAGGCCTTCTTAAAAATCGGTTTGAGCTCAACCATTATGCTTTCCGGGGTTGAGCTGATTGACACCGGAAGGACAGGAGCGGACAACCTTTCCAAGGTTGGAAGTACGGCGCTGATAAGCGGCGCGTTATCGCGTCTCTCTCATTTCTCCCTTCCACCCTTCTCCATCCCCCTCCAACCTTTCGCTATAGAATGTTTTTTATACTTCCATCGCGAGTATCGTGATTATCTCATTGAATCCACCATGGCCGAAAAGCGCAAGCTTCCGGCGCGTGACCGCCGCGAATCTGCAGCCAAAAGACGTGTCTCCGAAGCCACGCCGCAGTCTCACAAGAAAAAGGCGCCAACTCCTCGCGCTCCGTCGCCCGAACTAGTTGATGCTCCTTTACCAACGAAAGTCAAGGATGGAGATCCATTGCCTATCGTCCGCACGCAACAGCCACTTTCCTTGCCGGAAAATGAGTACCAGTCAATCGCGGAAAGGTTTGGCATCGCTCCCCCCCCATTGGTGTTACAGGACTGACATTCTCCGTCCTATCTAAACAGTGCAGTTCTCCTCGCTTCACTTGAACGATCTAAGAAAAAGTGGCTGAGCGATGGCATCCTTGTTCGATACTACACGAAGCCGAAGAAGACGAAGCGCGAACAGATCGAGAAGAACAACCCCTCAAAGGACACTATGGCAAAAGTCGGACCCTGCGACATCACCATCGGTCCCCATTTCTTTGATGCCATGATTTATGTTGTGAAAGATCCCAGTGCGCCTCCAGCACTCCAATACGCACCCCCGCAACGACCGATGGTTCACTATGGCCATCCTAATAACTTCCAACAATACCGACCGTATCCCACCCCATCCAATCAACAACGACCTACGCAGTATTCTCCGGCTCCTCCAGGTCGCCCTGGGTACACAGGCAGCCATCCTTCGCCACAGCAAGGTCGTGGCCCAAATCAAGGAAATGCACCATCTCCCCAAGGAGGACAAAAGCCGCCACAAGGGCCAAAGGGCCAGCCTGCCAAGCCCAGTCCAGATCCTGTGATTCAAATGCTGGCTACAAGGGCAGCTGCAGACCCTGAACTGAAGGCCTTGATGCGTGTAGTTGCCTCAAGCCAAGCATCCCAAGAGCAGCTCCGGGCTTTCCAAGCGCATATCGACGAACTCAACGCCATCATCAAATCAAGAGAGCAGCAAGAACAACGGCAGCAATCTTCAACAGGACAACCACTTACAGAACAGTCGACCCCTAGATCACAGCCTCAGACTCAGAAACAACAAGATGATGGGATGAAGTCAGTATCGCTGGAGAAATCCCCACCAACGTTGCAGACGCCATCCAAAGGTTCCAAGCAGTCACCCGTGAAGACGGAGGCACAACCCCAGACCCCTGCGCAGCCCCCACCGAGCCAGCCTCCTAAACCTCCCCAGAGCGCCGCAGGGTCAGGCATAATCAAGGAAGAGCAATCAGGCACAGAACAGAGCGGTCCCCGGCCTGCGCCGTCTGAAGCAGGGCGTCCAGTGGTACCGGCCAAATCAGCGACTCCTAGTACTTCAAGCACCCCAGCCCCTGCTTCTACTTCTCAGCAGCAGACTCCTGTGGCACACCCGACACCGCTAGCCAGCGCTCAGCAGCCAGGAGCACGACCAGGACCACCATATCCCCCCCACCAACAACCTTCTTACGGGTCACAACCTCCACTTCAGTCTCGACCACCTCAATATGGTTCTCCTGTTCCATTCCCCCGCCCGCCTCCAATCCCTTACGTCTCCCCACTTGGTTCTGCGCCGGTAAACTACAAGTCTGTGGTGTTTGAATTCACGTCTCCCTTGACTCCATATGGAAGCAGTACCTCGGGTCATGCTGGTTCGGGAGACCGCTACCTTTTCCCTGAGTACACGATTCTAGAATGGCTCCCAGCCGAAAACACGGTCATCGCCTCGTTTTTGGTAGTCCGGAAGGTTGCTCCAAACACACCCTTCCCTCTAGAAACCGCTACGGAAGCTGCCAACTCCAAAAGCAAAGGCAAAGGAACATCGAAAGCTAAGAAGGGTGAACCTAAAGTGAAAACCGACAAGGGCAAACTACCAACCGATAGCCCAGCCCCCAGCCAGCCAGCCACACCTGCAACGGGGACACCACAAAAGCAGGAACCCACCGACCAAACAGCTCCCCTAACCCCTGGCCTCCCAGGCACTCCTGCGAGTGAGGCAAATCTCAAGGAATACTGGCAACCAGTCACTTTCCGAATCCACGCCCCCAATGCCAAAATCCTCGAGCCTCTAGCCCGCGTGGTCAAGCCCGCCGACGAGGTCCGCAAATTCATGAACGATATCATGGACCGCGCTGAACGTGCGCCAGATGGCTACCTGGCCATGCGTCTGCCTCGCGAGGCAACCTCTGAATCGTTCGAAAAGGACGGGACACCTGCTTCTTCCGGCAATATTGGTACCGGAACGCGCAGTCGTCTGTCCCGTGTTCAGCTCGCTGGAGAGGAATCAGAGGCGGAGAATTCTGGCTTCGAATTCGAGGAGGATGAGGAAGATCTCAAAGATTTCTATGATGCGCCGAGCGGGCTACCGCCGTTGAAAGCATGATGACAGGTTCCCGAGGGCACATGGGTCCTTATGTTCAGTGGTTATTCGACAGCGCACGTAGCCTGCCAGAAAGTTCGGGTAGCTATATAGCACGGATCCGTCAACCGTTGACATACTAGCTGTTGAGAACGAAAAGGGCCCGGTGGCAACGGCCGTCACTACGAAACAGATCGGATTTATATGGAACTCTGAACCTTCAGGATGGTCCTGGGTTGATGTTTGTAAAATATATAGGTTCTTCTTGTGGCAGTTGTTGAATATACAATAATGAATATCTGACGCCCTTGTGTTTATATATGCACTGGTTATCATTTCTAACTCCCATGTTTCGCGGAAATAATGTCATCCCCCTCCCAACTACTGGTATGTTTAGAAGACGGCAACTATATATTGCATGAAAAGATGTCGCCGAAAATACTGCGAGCTGTGGGTGGCTCGAAAGATTCATGCCTGCTAGGCAGGTAATTAAGATAAGTTGACGGTAACCTCGGTCCAATCTGAATATTAGTGACCCCAAGATGCAAAAGGTATACCACAGGCCCGTCAGACAAACGCTTGCTCGGTTAACAGACAATTTGTAACAAACTGCTCAACCTCTCCCACCCGCATATCTCGCATCATCCCCAATAATACCAGCCGTCTCTAAAAGCCACCTTGCACTCTCGGCCGCCGAATCCCCAGCCCCAGCCTTGATATTGATATTACGACGGCGCTCAGCCTCCCTTGCCTCGAATTCCCACTTTGCACGCTGGATCTCCACCGGGCTCAGATTCGGGTCTGCGGAGAATGATGCCTCCGGATCTGGTACTATACCCCAAATCTCCAGGGTATACAGATCAAGCTTAAGCTTTGTCGGCGGGTCTTCGAGGGTTGTATTGGCAGCGGGTAAGAAGACGCCGTCGTGTCCGACGGGTGTGGCGTGGAACTCAGCTGTTTCTATGTTTGAGTCGATGATGAGACTGCCTGCTCCGTGCGGGGTCGGGTAAGTTTGGTGCGTGCGGGACGGGGCGGGGATTTGGCAGCCGATTGCTATGCCGGTGTTGGTTGAGAAATAGGCGGTCGGGGTGTTGGGCTTCTGTGCGGATGGGGAGGGGTTGCCTGGGAGGAGGAGGTGTTTTGGGGATAGTTGGAAGAGGCAGGGGAGGAGGTCGGATGTTTTTGAAGATGAGCTAGAGGTCGATGTGGATGTTTTCCACGGTTGGGGAATGCAGGCACCTAGAGTTACCAACTCATCGCTGGTTGAGTCTGCTAGAGACCCTTGCAAGATGAGGAGAGTGGCGGATTGCCAGGTAAGGACGTGGTGGGAGAAAGATGTTAAGGAAGAACCGTGCGCGGCCGTGGAGAAGACGGGATGTAGTTTCACGCTACTTCGGAGGATATTGATACCGGGTGATGTGGATGGGAGGAAGAATGAAAGATGCGAGGTAAGCGATGGGTTCAAGATGGCCGACTCGAAACTTCCCGGAAGTGTAAGTGAGGCTGGTGGTGAGGGATATGCCTCATTCTCCTCGTTCTCGTCGCTCTCCTCCCGTTCGGTCTCTGTGGCTGGACCCTTATGGCGACGTTGAGATAGGTTCAAATTTTTGCTGAAAAGCATGTGCTCAAAAAGAGCATTCAGCGGATCGAACAGACATGGCAGAGACAGTGATATCGTTCGGGCAAAAGCCTTGTAAGATATCCCACCATCGCTCTCTTCCGGTGAGAAGGCTGCAATAATACTGTCTACTTCTTTCTTAACCAATTCCATACACCGAACATCCAGTCCAGCTGTATATGCCTTCAAAGACTCCAATGGCTTCAGTGGTGCAATGACAAGGAGTAGCATTAGCAACCGGCGGAAGGTATCGATAGAAATCCGGGTCTCGTAAACGGTCTTGTCAACACGGTGGTCGTGTTTGAATACCTCGATCGCATCAAGAGACTCCAGGGCTGCAAGTGCAAGATCGTCATCCTCATCTTCATCGTACTCATCATTGGCCGGTTCATCTATGGAGAAACCCAGTGCATGGGAATGTCCAACTAAAGCCTCGGAATCCTGGGCTGTAGATTCTCCATTGGACTCCGCGGGGGTCTTCCTCCCGACATCAGCCAGGCTGCCAAAAAGTAACTTGATTCGATCCTTGTGTCCCCGCTTAAGCGCCTTCCCGTAACGTTCAGTCAACAGCACAACCACCTTAACCATGGCCTCAAATGTCAACACACTGGGCGCGAGTGTGTTTTGGAATGGAAAAGCTCCCAGATAAGAAACCATGCGAAAGACTACCGGTCCTGCGTCTAACAGCTGGTCGTTCGAAGAAGTATAGATACCATCTGGGATGCCCAAGAAGTCTGAGAGGACTTTCTCATTCCAGTACCGCAGGCCTCCCTGCTCTAACGCCCGAGAGAAGAAGTTGTCCTTAAAATGCGTGAGCTCTAATGGCGTAAAGCATTTTGTGGCGAAGCGCCCGGCGAGCACCGAGCTCAACTCCTCTGTTTATGCATATGGTCAGATACAATCGTTATTGACAAGACGGAGAGATTTCCAGATTTCCATGTGAAAGTCGAGGCCACATTGTTGACAGTAATGGTCGATCAAGAGGGTAGGACACCCATGCATCTCTTAAACACAATCATCACCGTATCAGGTAGAACTCACCTGGCGATGATGCGCCATGCTCATTCGACTGGCCTGCACCCATTGTCGATTGTTGGTGGTTGATGCGGGGACGACGCCACGGCTGGGCGATGGCTGCGTTCCGTCGCAGTTCTCAAGAGCTAAGATCAAGTGCAAGGATAATGGAGAAAGAGGCGAGGGAAGAAATGGTTTGGAGTAGTCAATCCATCACTAAGAAATGCAGCATCAACAAACAGCAGCAAGTCAAGCGAATTCCATGACGACGTCAGACAGCTGCCTGAGGCAATACTGTTATGCCTGAGGCTTGAGATTGTCACACCACATTACGTAATCCGAACACTGTTGTGTACTGGAGTCAGATTCACGTGACCACTAATACAATCACGTGATAAACCACCGGCACCTTAAATCACGTGACCGCTTCTGACATCTTATCTCCAATTTACCTCTCCACCTGGGCAGTTCACCACGTGGGCACTGTCATTTGTTTGCAACACCTCCCTTCGGACTTTTTTTGCTCTTTTACTGCCCCCATACTAAGCTTCCTTCTGTTCTATATTTAGCATGGTCCATTTCATCTTTATGCTTTGGCTGAGGCGCCTGTTGACTACATAACCTCGTGGCTCACTTCTGAACCAATCTAGAACCACCATCAAAGCCTATGGTGTTTCGGCGGGAGACAATGAGTTCTCGACAGAGACTAAGACCAATAATATTACCCTAAAGTCCATTAGCGCCAGCAGAATATGTGCCTTTCATCGAGGATCTCACCTCGACCACGGTCGAGACAAATATGATCCGAACCAGTGGACCAGAGAGGATGAACAGCCTTCTGTGTGGTATACGGGTCTCAACCAGCATGCTCTCGTGACCATCGGAGACGCCGGCGATGCTCTCTTCAAAAGAAGTGACAACGTAAGAATTGTCTTCAACTATTGATGGAGTCTGCTTGTTATCCAATTGGGCGTTAGCTTCCTATAGACTTGGTGCAGTTTATGTGGGGAACTAGCTGGCAATGCAACTAATGATATGGCGTCGCCTACACCTACTCCTTCTCCCGTTAGAGGCAGGCATTCGTGCACGGGGCTGAAACGGTCATCTTATTTTGACAACCAAACGAGCCTGTTTGTTGAGGCTGAGTAGTAACTAACTAATATATAATGCTGTGCTGACATGTGGGTCGAATGAGCTTCAACGTGATCCACAATGGAACCTTGAATAGATTGGGCCATATGCTGAATTGGGAGTATTTCTTGGATGTTGACATACGGTTCAGCATGTTAAGCATGTAAGGTTCCTATGGACCCCACCTTTGGCCCCATGAAAATTTAATCCTTGTGCTCATTACGCTTTCGCCCTAACGCAGATATCATGCAACCTAGTGTCTTCGGGAAAGATGAGACATTTACTCCGTAACGCCGGCCGTGTCTACTCTAAGTGATACATACAAATACGTATGACTTGGCGTAGTTTCTACATATTCAGGTAACTATACTACATGTAGTACGTGACTATGTACCTTTAACCCTGTATAGTTACGGGTATGAGTAGATACATGTATGTTGTGTGTCGTCTCTCTGGGTATGTAATATGTATGTACCTATCCCGTCATATAATACAAGTTATGACAATACCGGCGTAATTTAGCCCCCATCCAAACGAAGGTGTCTGTATCTGTATTGGTATCCATGCAGCACATATAGGGCAGGGCGAGGGCAGAACGTATTATAACTAGAGCCGACTGGCGTGCATACCACAGGGATCTGGACTCCATCCCATTAGTCGCTAGTCTCTCTTAGGAAGTTGCTTAACAGATCAAACAAGAATGTCAGACGCCCAACGGGCTAAACTACACTAAACTGACTACCTTGTTAGCGCTGATGGCTTTTCAACCTTTGAGTCATTATATTTAAAGTAATGGCGTTATTTTATATGCAAGCTACAGCGTGTAAGCGTTGTCTGACACATTCTTCCCGAATGCATACTCTGACAGGCTGGATTGTTTCGCGTACAGCGCGAGGACGCGTTGTATATCGAGTAATAGAACACTTGTATTGACAGAATCACGACAGTCACAGTCGAATTACTACCCATTTCGAGGGAAAACAGAGTAAAATACATACTAGTTCTAACTAAGAGCTATTAGGATATTTTCATTGTCTAGCCAAACCGCCATTCAACATCAACCCACGGCAAATTGCCCTGCACGTATGAGACTAAACGTGGCGGCATGAAGCTAACGTTTGGTGTTGCCAATATGATCTGGACTCGACACAGAAGTTGCATACGAATTTTCCATATGGGTTCACTTCACCGAGATGTGATCAAAGTAGAGCACTCCTTCTATTGGCTGACATGTATGAAACACTGCCTACTTGCTGACATGCAGGCAATTGATAGGTATTATTATCCTCTAAGCTAGAATGAAAGCGGGATTGATGTAGATGTAGAAAGGTGAAGCTTGCAAGCAACGAGGACATAGAAGTACTTGCAACTGTGCCTCCATAAATTGCCTAAAGGAATTTTAGATCATTCTTTGTTCGGAACCCATTGTACTGCGCTGTCTGTCTCGGCTTACACTAACAATTGAAAAGTCGCCAGTATCTTTGATATGTCTCTTCCAATGGTTGAACCTGAGAGTCCGCAGATTTCAACCAGCGCTGAAGCTCCGGTTTCTGCAACGTTATCTATTGGTAATTGAATATCTACTAGTGTCTGTTGTTTATAGACTGATTCCCCAGCAGATGACGGTGATTCAACATGCAAAGGAACACCAACATCAGACAATTGTATCGCGATTGGCTCGCCCAACAATCTTGCAACTTCATCTGCTCAGGAGGAGAGAGCATTGAGGCCCAGACTCATTGTACTGAGCGCGGATAGCCAGGAGGATTGCCGGAAGCTGATTGTGAGAGTCGCACGCTATGCCATGGCGCAAGACAAATCGGTCGATCCCGATATTCTGCTCGACCAGCTGTCGTGGAGATTAACCCGGAGGCCGATATTTGATTATCGGGCGGCATTTCTGGCGTATGGATTGGACGATATGGTGGGACAGCTCCGGACACTGGAACAAGAGCCCATCATTCGGCGAGAAAGAAAAAGCTCCCCTCGACTGGCATTTATTTTCAGCGGCCAAGGTGGACAATATCCGCAAATGGGACGCGAGTTGCTTGATGCCTGTCCTGTATACGCGAAGTCAATCGCTCGCGCATCTCAACATCTGGCTGCAATCGGTTGTCCATGGGACCTGGTGACCGAACTCACTAAGCATCCTGAAACTTCACGGATTGACGAGCCGGAAATTTCCTATCCGTTGACAATAGCTGTCCAGCTTGCCCTTGCAGACACTTTTGCTGAGATTGGAGTAGCTCCATCTTTTGTTTTGGGACACTCTAGTGGTGAACTGGCGGCTGCTTACTGCGCAAAGGCAATCTCATTTGAAGAGGCAGTGACAGTGTCGTACCATAGTGGCCACCTCACCAGTGCCCTAAAAGGAAAAGGTGGAGGACTCTCTGGCAGTATGCTAGCAGTTGGTGCTTCGTACGAAATGATCACTGCTTTGATTCACACTGCATCAGATGCAGCCACTACTGCTGGAATTAAAATAGCCTGCACCAATAGTCCTTTGAGCGTCACGGTTTCTGGCGACGATAGTGCAATTTCACGCCTACAGGAGATCTTGGAGACCAGGGGAATATTCAATCAAAAGCTTCACACTGGCACTGCCGCGTATCATTCGCATCAAATGGCTGAGATTGCGCCCGAGCTCTCACAGAATCTGGAGAGCCTCAAGGGCGCTCGTGCTGATCCCTCCGTCGTAATGGTCTCATCGTCGACAGGGAGTGAGACTGGAGGAACAATTCTTGGCGCGGAGTACTGGGTGAAAAGCCTGGTTTCGCCAGTGCAGTTCATGGAAGCAACCAAGACATTGTGCCAAACCAGCTCAGGTTCAAAGCGAGTTGATTTTCTCTTGGAGATCGGGCCACATTCGCAACTCGACAAACCCATCAAGGAAACTCTTCAGACGGTTCTTGGTGATGCCAATAGCATTGCTTACACCTGCACCTTGAGACGAGGATTTGATGCCCAGGCTCGTCTGCTTGATACGCTCAGAGTACTGTTCCTTGAAGGGGTTTCCGTAAATCCACAGCTGGCGATTCCTCCAGTCGACTGGGATGTCTTTGCAAGCGTGCCCGACTGGGGATTTGATTATCTAACTTCTTCAGGTGAGGGGAAAATCGACTCTTTGGAAGTAGCCAAGGGCCAGTTTCCAGCACGCGGGGTCCTGTCAAAGAACTGGCGTCTGCAGCCTGACCGAATATGGAGAAGATTCAATCATTCTCAGACTAGCACTGTGAAGAAACAAGCACCGAAAACAGAAAATGAGAAGATTCTGCACCGCATAATATGCGAGGAATTGGATTTTCAGAATAACCTGATAGGTAATGAGGACAGCTTCTTCCAACTTGGAGGCGACTCTGTCCTCGCTGTGCGTATCTCGTCAGCAGCAAGGCGCGCCGGATTGCTCCTCTCAGTGTCCACAATCCTTGGCCATGCAAGATTGGTTGACATGGCACAGGCAGCTGAACCCCTCGTTGAACAAGAAGATATCGGCATCAAACCATTCTCACTGCTCAGCGTTGAAATCTCAGACTTATTGGCTGAAATATCTCGCGACTGGGCGGTGAAAGCCTCAGAGATCGAAGACATTTATCCATGCACACCACTGCAGGAAGGCCTCATGGTGATCACCCAAATCGACCCACATACTTACACTCATCAGACGGTTTATACCCTCTCCCCAGCCATCGACGTTGCAAGGTTTTGCAAGGCTTGGGAACAAACCGTGAAGAGTACCCCAATCCTCCGTACAACGATTGTTCCAACGCAATCCGCGGGGACCTGTCAGATTGTAACGACACGAGGAATCGAATGGCAATTTCCCTCCAATTTGCAGGAATACTTGAAGTCAGATTTGGCAAAGGGCGCTGCCTATGGAAGTCCTCTTGCGCGATATGCACTTTCTGAGATTCACGATGGATCAACAAAATTCATTTGGACTGCCCACCATGCCCTCTATGACGGATGGTCGCTACCTATGATTTGGAAAAGAGTTGAAGCAATCTATCACTCCGATGATCATATCACCATCAGTCCGCCGCTAGCAGTTCCATTCAACCGCTTCATTCGTCACATACAGACTGGGGACCATGAATTGGTAGACGATTTCTGGCGGACACAGTTGTCAGGCTCTATGCCGTCCAAATTTCCCCAGCTACCCTCTGTAGGCTACCGGCCCCAGGTGAACGAGGTTTTCGCACATGAGTGTAACATCTCCAGTCTCGATGGGACTGGGGTCACTCAGTCCACGGTCATCCGGGCGGCATGGGCGATATTGATGAACGAATACCATGAGGGCTGCAATGATATTGTCTATGGGTTGACCACAAGTGGAAGAAACGCCGATGTGCCCGGAATAGGTGACATGGTGGCTCCCACTATCACCACTGTGCCGTTTCGCGTGCGGATAAATGTCGACGAACGCGTAGACGCGTTCCTTCACAGACTGCAGGTTCAGGGAATCAACATGATCCCGTTCGAACAGGCTGGATTGCAAAACATTTCAGAGCTCAACTCCGATTGCCGCCTTGCCTGTGAATTCCAACACATCCTTGTTATTCAACCAGGGCAGAGGGAGGACACTGCCAAAATCTTCCCTGGAATCACATCAATCCAGGCGACTGAACTTCATGCCTACGCCTTTAGTGTGCAATGTATACTGCATGTCGATAAAACCACCATTCAAATTGAGTTTGATAATTCTCTGATCAGCACATTCCAGGTTGAACATATTTGCAGCCAGTTCGAAAATATCCTGAACCAGCTCACTCTCGACGGATCACGAACAGTTGGAGCTATACAAGCAATCAGTGAGCTCGACCTGAATCAGGTGTTGAAATGGAATTCCGGATTTCCCAAGATAGAGACACGGTCTGTGACTGCACTCATCCAGGCCCAAATGCATGCACAACCACACGCTCCAGCTATCTGTTCTTGGGATGGCAACTTTACATATCAGCAACTTGATAGGCTATCCAACCGTCTCGCTCATCATCTAATTGATTTCAATGTTGGGCCGGAAGTCTTTGTGCTGTACTGCTTTCCGAAATCCGCCATGACCATTATTTCAATGCTGGCTATCATCAAGGCTGGTGGTGCTGGTGTGCCATTAGACCCCGAATACCCCAATGAGAGAACGAAGGGGATTGCTGAGGATGCTCGTGCAACAATCGTCATTACCAGCCCAGAGCTGAGTGCCAGGTTCGAAGGGATTGTATCTACGGTCGTATCCTTGAGCCAGGACTTCCTCGACCGCACAAGCCGCGAAGATCCAGTTACGCCTCATCGAGCCCAGCCTTGCAACGCACTTTATATCCCCTTCACCTCCGGAAGTACTGGAAAGCCAAAGGGTATTGTCATTGAACACAGCATGTTTGCTTCCAGTGCAGTGGCTCATGGCGAGCTCCTTGGAATCGGCTCGCAGTCGAGAGTATTCCAGTTTGCTGCCTATACATTTGATGTGAACTTCGCAGATATCCTCACCTCACTGATTCGAGGGGCTTGCATCTGCATTCCATCTGATATGGAAAGAATGAATGACATAGTTGGAGCAATCAACCGAACGAGGGCAAACTCTGCAGTGTTAACTCCGACCGTCGCGGCCATGTTTACCCCAGGACAGGTTCCAACCTTGAAAACGCTTATACTTGGTGGGGAGCCCTTGACCCGGGAGAACGTTCGAACATGGGCAGATCATGTCAATTTGTGGAACACCTACGGACCAGCCGAATGCTGCGTGTACTGTACCGCGTATCCTCTTCGCACTCCAGACAGTGATCCAGCCGTGTTGGGCCATGCCCTTGGATCGGTCAACTGGGTGGTCAACCCATTGGACCACAGCCAGCTTAGCGCTGTTGGGTGTGTTGGCGAGTTGGTGGTTCAGGGTCCAATGGTCTCTCGTGGCTATCTCAATGATCCCGAGAAGACCAACGCTGCATTCATTGAAAGTCCACCGTGGCTACCGATCGATTCCCCAAAGGAGCATCAGAGGGTCTATAAGACCGGGGATCTTGTGAGATACAATGCAGATGGAACCATCACCTTCGTCGGACGGAAAGATACTCAAGTGAAGGTTCATGGTCAAAGAGTTGAACTTGGAGAAATCGAGGCTCATCTATCCTATAACTCCCAGATCAAGCATGCACTCCTCGTTGTCCCTAGCACAGGGCCCTACATTGGGAGACTCGTCTGTGTGCTTTCGCTTGACGATACATTGATAATGGTCGCAAGTAGAAACGTAGACGAGATTGAACTGATTGACAGTTCCCAGAAGGACACCGCTGCCAAGATAGTCGCAATCAGTCGCGACTATCTAGGCGAGAAGCTGCCTCGATACATGATCCCTTCTGCATGGGTAGTTTTAAAGGCTATCCCTCTGAATGCGTCCCGGAAAATGAACCGAAATGTTCTAAAGAATTGGGTGGAGGCAATTGATGAAACCACATATCGCTCTATCGCGGATGTGTCGAATGCAAAAGCCACAAGACAACCCACGACACAGCTAGAGAAGCAAATACGCGACGCAGTCAGTGTAGTACTCGCGTTGCCAAAGGGCTCGATTGGATTGGAACATTCGTTTTTGGGTCTCGGCGGAGATTCCATTTCCGCGATGCAACTCATGTCGCGTCTTCGCACTATGAGCATTCGGCTCAGCGTACAGGATATATTGCGATATCGCACTGTCGAGGCTCTGGCAGGGCACGCACATGTAGCGGATGAGTCGATCAATGATGCGCTGGTTGTTGAAGAAATTGACGACTGGGTCGATCTCGCACCGATCCAAAAGATGTTCTTCGAGAAGCAGCCCAATGGGCAAAACCATTTCAATCAGAGCTTTGCACTCAAACTTTCAAGGAATATCCCAGACAATAGAATCGAACAAGCCATTCGAACTCTGGTTGACCGACATGCCATGCTTCGCTGCCGTTACGGAAAACCCGATGGCATTTGGCGACAGAAAGTCACATTTGATGCATCTGGATCATTTATCCTACTGCCTTCACAACGAATGAGTTATGATGAAATGGCAGCGACTTTCCGCGACATACAGACTCAGCTGGATGTGGAGAAAGGGCCAACTCTTGCCGGGATAACGTGTTATGTCCAAGACGCTCGATACCTCTTCTTGACTATACACCATTTGGTAGTTGATCTCGTTTCATGGCGTGTTATATTGGAGGAACTGGAGGAATTGTTGGTCTCCGGGGCACTTCAGTCAGAGCCCAGCATAGACTTTCGAAACTGGGTCAGGTTACAGGCTCAATATGCTTCCCACAACCTGTCATCAGAGGATGTACTCAGGGCTGATACTCCGAGCCCCGATTTTGGCTACTGGGGAATGTTGGAGCATCCAAATATTGTGGGAGATACTATCGAAACATCCTTTCTCCTTGACAAGGAAAGAACGGCCCTTTTGCTGGGAGAAAGTCAGGAGGTCTTGGGGACTCAACCGGTGGAAGTGATGGTGGCAGCGCTCGTTCATTCATTCCGCCATGTCTTCCCCGATCGGCAGGTTCCAGCGATATTCATGGAAGGCCATGGTCGCGAGTCCTGGGACCCAACTATTGATATCACCCGCACAGTAGGATGGTTCACCACGATTTACCCGGTCAGTGTGGACCTGGGAAGCGGTGACGAATGGTTCGAGACGGTGAAGAGGACAAGGGATGCTCGGCGACAGCTGCCTCGTAATGGCTGGTCATATTTCACTGCCAGGCAGCTCAATCATGAAGGAGCGCAGTCAGTCGATAGCTCTGAAATGGAGGTCCTATTCAACTACGTCGGGTTGTATCAGATGCTCCAGAGGCCGGACTCACTGTTTCAACCATCCGGAATTTCTGGACAAGAACTTCAGGATTTTAGCTCCACGATGGAACGCTATGCCTTGTTCGATATCTCGGCCGCTGGTGAGAATGATTGTCTGCGCTTCACCTTCACGGTCAACAAGTATATGCAGCATCAGTCCGATATTCAGGAATGGGTGAGGGAGTGCCACCGTGTTTTGACGGAAGGCATCGATCAGCTCATGGAACGACCCAACGTCGCAACTTTGGGAGACTTTGACAGGCTGATGGACACACCTTCGGGTATCCGCAGATTAACTGAGGAAATCTTGCCTGCAATTAGCGTTTCAGGTGTTGATCAGGTGGAAAGCATCTCGCCCTGCTCACCAATGCAGCTGGGAATCTTGTTGGGCCAACTGAAGTCCCATGGTGCCTACGAGTTGTACACTATTCAGGAGGCAATTGGCGGCGGAAAGGGCGACGATGATGCTGCAAGAATTCTGACTGCCTGGCAACAAGTCGTAGACCATCATGCGGCTTTGAGAACGGTCTTCATTCGGAGCAGTGAATCTGACACGCTATGGGGCCAACTGGTGTTGAGGTACATGCAAGCACCCGTTCGAATGATAGCCAGCGAGGATCCGATCGCGGCTCTCGAAAGGACTGAGCCGATGAGGGCTGCTGATGGAGTCCCTATGCACCGGTTCACCTTATGCCATGGAGCGAACGGGCAGTTATTCTTCAAGCTTGAATTCAGCCATGCTCTGGTTGATGGGACATCCGTACAGATTATCTTACGGGATATCAAACGTGCATTCAGCGGGCAATTCAGCAAAGCCTCGGCAGCGCTGCCTTATAGTGAATATGTGACATTCCTTCGGCAGCAACGGAAGCGAACATGCCTGGAGTATTGGAAGGCATATCTACACAGCGTCCAGCCATGCCATTTCCCCATTCTTGATGATGGCCGTCCCCAGACCCACCAGTGGAAGACCATCAAAGTCGAATTGCCGGAAGTGACCAACACTGCCATACGCCAATTCTCAGACACTTACGGCATGACTCTCGCAAATGTTGTGCAAGCTGCTTGGGCGCTGGTTCTCCGGACTTTTACAAGCAGTAACAGTGTCTGTTATGGTTATCTGACGTCTGGTCGTGACGCTCCACTTGCGAACATTGAGGATGCAGTAGGACCGTTTATCAACATGCTGGTTTCCCGAGTGGAATTCGACAACTCGACCTCTGCCCTAAATTATCTGCAGACCATTCAGGACGACTACTTGCGAGGAATGGCTCAACAATATGTATCTTTAGGTGAGATGCAACACGCTATTGGGATGTCGGGCCAACCTCTCTTCAATACCGCCATTTCCTTCCAGAGGCGCTCCGCACCAAGCGATTCGAGCGAACTTTCCTTGATTTCTGTTGGCGAATATGATCCATCCGAGTTTGATATCGCAGTCAACGTGCTAATGGGCCCTGACGGAACGGAGGTGCATCTTACTCACCAGAGCTCCAAAATCTCAAGTGGACAGGCCACCAACATCGCCAGCGTATACACGACCATCATTTCCTCGCTTTTGGAAGCCCCAAAGACACTGGTATCAGACTTGAATCTGATGAGTACTCACAGCAAAAGCCAACTGCAACAGTGGACTGCTAATATCCCATCTACGATCAATTCTTGTATGCATCATGTGATATCACAACAAGCGCGCAAGACACCACATGCCCCTGCACTTCACTCCTGGGAAGCTGACTACACCTACGCTGAACTGGACAATGTCTCAACCCGGCTGGCGCAACATTGGTCTGCTTACGGCATCAAACCAGATGAATGCATTCCGCTATGTTTTGAGAAGTCCTTATATACTGCCATTGCCTTGTTAGCTGTACTCAAAGCTGGCGGTGCTTTTGTGCTTCTTGATCCCAACCACCCACCTGACCGCCTCAAGGGGCTATTAAATGATCTAGATGCGAGATTCATTATCGCTTCCCCGAAGACTGTTGAATACTGTGGAACTTTGATTGAGACAGTGCTTGTCGTGTCACCGTCAATTCTTGATTCCTTACCAGAGGGTGGTGACACCGCAATCTCAACAACTGTCACCCCCCAAAATATCATGTATGTCCAGTTTACCTCTGGATCTACCGGCAAGCCTAAGGGTGTAATTGTCGAGCACTCTGCTGCGTGTTCCTCCGTTCATTACCACGGGACGGTGATGGGATTCGGCACCAGTTCTCGCACATTCCAGTTCTCCTCATACACATTCGACGCAGTCATTCTCGAAATTTTCACGACACTGTATCATGGCGGTTGCGTTTGCATACCTTCAGACGATGACCGAATGAGCCACATGGGGGAAGCCATACGGCAGATGAAAGCCAATATCATGTTTATGACCCCAACCCTCGCCCAGTTGTTTGAACCAGAGGATGTGCCCACTCTGAAGACTCTGATGGTTGGCGGAGAGCTTATCAGCACTAATACCACCGATATCTGGGCGAAGAAAGTGAATCTACTCGGGGGATATGGTCCAGCTGAGTGTACTGTCTTTGCAGCCTACAATCCACTGAGCGCCAACGACTTCCGGCCAGAAGTTATTGGATACCCTGTCGGCTCAGTCGCCTGGCTCGTGGACCCCTGGAATGACAACAGGTTAGTCCCAGTTGGCGCTGTGGGAGAACTCATTGTCCAAGGCCCGATCGTTGGGCGCGGCTACATTCATGACCCACAGCGCACAGAGGCAAGTTTCCTATCGAATCCCGTCTGGTTGTCGGAATACAATGGCAGCCAGCAGCACCGACTTTACAAGACGGGCGATCTTGCTCGCTACAATTCAGATGGGACACTCACCATTCTCGGACGAAAGGATACACAGTTCAAGCTCAATGGACAACGCATTGAAGTCACTGAGATTGAACACCACATCAATGCCCACTTCCCACAGGTACTGCAAGTTGCCGCTGATGCCGTAGTCCCACTCCATGTTGGTGGGCGGCCATTGCTTTCGGTCTTCATCAATCTGCAGGGTATGAGCAGCCAGGCCAAAGATGCAGCTGACATTCTCTTACCGATGACCGACAGCTGTCGCGCGACAATGTTTGAGATTGAAACCCTTTTGGCGAAGACTATGCCGCCCTACATGATTCCCCGCTTGTGGTTTCCAATTTCCCGGATGCCGTTGTCCACGTCTGGAAAGACAGAGCGCAAGGTGTTGAGAGAGTTGGGTGCTTCGCTCTCAGAGACACAAGTGGAACAGTATGCATTGGGCAGTGGAGCCAAGCGAGAGCCCTCAACTGAGATGGAACGCAAACTGAGCAAGCTCTGGAAGCGTGTACTCAATGTGTCCAAGGTCGGCCTAGAAGACAGCTTCTTCCGACTTGGGGGTGATTCCATCACAGCCATGCAACTCGCATCCACGGCTCACAAAGCAGGAATTCAACTTCCAGTGGCTGACATCTTCCAAAATCCCCACTTGATTGACATGGCCGCCATCATATCCAACTTGCAGACAACAAACCAAATGGTCGAGGTTGGTGTTGCCGAGCCGTTCAGTCTTTTGAGGCCGGGAACGAATGTCGAGCAATTCGTGAAGTCTGCTGCGGAAAAAGCCAACATCAAATCCCACTGGGTTCAGGATCTCTACCCTTGCACGCCGTTGCAAGAGGGCATGATGGCGTTGACAACCCGGGATGCTGGATCATACGGCTGGCAGGATGTCCTCGCACTTCCTCCGTCCATGGATTTAGATCGCTTCCGTTCGGCGTGGCAAACAGTAGTTGATGAGCTAGGAATAATGCGGACACGGCTGGTTCAAATGGATCATCACGGTACCTACCAGCTTGTCATTCAACCGAAGAACAGCCCTATCGCTTGGCGGTACGGCGAGTCGCTGGAAGAGTACCTCCGCCAGGACAAAAAAGAGCCGTTTGGATATGGGACACCTTTGTATCGGTTTGGCATCGTGCATCAAGAGTCCAAAACGTATTCTGTTTCCAGCGCGCACCACACCATTTTGGATCGCTGGTCAATATCTCTGATGATGGACCGCCTCTCATATCACTATTTGGCACAAAACGCACCTCCAACCCCGCCGTTCAACGCATTCATCAAATGGATGTGCTCTCTTGATCCAGAAGTTTCCGACCAGTATTGGAAGTCACGCTTCGCTGGGTTGGCTGCCGTGGATTTCCCTCGCGTTATGCCAGGCCATCGTGCGCGAGCAACAGCAGTGGCAAAGCACTCTGTCCCTACGTCGTCTATAAAGACTTCAGCCAACATCACCATTTCGACACTTCTCAGAGCAGCATGGGCAGTCACCATTAGTCAACACACCGGCTCAGAAGATGTGGTGTTCGGGATGACGCAGACCGGTCGCAATGCTTCCGTGATAGGCATCACGGATATTGTGGCACCGCTTATCACGGTCGTACCTTTCAAAGCTGTGGTTGGCAAGCAGGTGTCGGTCGCCGAGTTTCTGCAGGGAATCCACCAAGACACAGTTTCTATGATTCCCCATGAGCATGCGGGTCTCCAACATATTGCCCAGCTCAATCAGGACTGTCAGGCGGCCTGTAAGTTTCAGAATCTGCTCGTGATCCAGTCCCAACAGCACCAGCAGAAGGCAAAGCTCCCCCTGGGCCTTGAGCGCCTGGACGTGGTTGAGAATGATGTTTTGGCTTATGGAATTGTCTTGGTGTGCGACCTCACTGAGAGTGCAGTTACCATCCAAGCTGCGTTTGACCCAGAGGTGATCTCGTCAACCAAGGTGCACACCCTGTTGGCGCAGTGCGGTCACTTCTTCCAGCAGCTCAACAATTCTCAGTCCGCTCCCTTGCTTCTTAAAGATCTCTCGCTCGTTGGGGAGCATGATATGCAGCAGCTGATGGTCTGGAATCGACCACTTAGCGCTGAGCGGGTCGACAAATGTGCACATGAGTTAATCCAAGCGCGTGTAACGGGCCAGCCTGGGTTATTGGCCGTTGACGCTGCAGAAGGCCAATTCACGTATGCTGAACTGGACGATATTTCCACTAGACTCGCTCACCACCTTCGAGATTCTCGTGGAGTCGGTCCCGAAACAATCATTCCTCTTTTCTTCCATAAGTCAGCTTGGGCTGTGGTTTCCATTCTCGCCGTGATGAAGTCTGGTGCCGCTTTTGTCTTCCTAGATCCCGCTCATCCGGTCGATCGGTTGATGTTTATCGCACAGCAAGTCAAGGCGACGTCCATTATCACGACTCCAGAATTCTCACCCATATGGGAGTCGACTGCCCTGAAGCCGCTGGTGCTCACAAAGAGTTTTCTGGACGGACTTCCTATTCGAAAGCAGCTACCTGTGACCGGTGTGAGGCCACACAATGTCCTTTATGTGATATTTACCTCTGGTAGTACTGGAACACCCAAAGGCTGTGTGGTCGAACATGCATCTTTCCTGAGCGGTGCTGTCCAGCACGCTCGACGAAGCAAGTTAACTATTGGCACTCGGATCCTCCAGATGGCACCATATACCTTTGATGTCAGTATTCTGGAGACACTGACGGGGTTATTGTCCGGTGCTTGTCTCTGCCTACCTAGGCCAGAACATCAGAATGCTCCTGTTTCCCAGATCATTCAGGAGTTGAAAATCACATGGAGTTTCTTGACACCTTCCGTCGCCCGAACAATCAAACCCAAAGACTGCCCTAGTCTTGAAACTCTCGTTCTCGGTGGAGAGTCACTATCGCGCGTGGACATAGAGACTTGGGCGGACCAGGTCCATTTATGCAATGGCTACGGCCCCAGTGAATGCTCAGTTGCTGCTACAGCCAACACATGTATCACTGTGGAGACTGATCCGGCCAACATCGGCAGCACGATGTGCTGCAACGCCTGGGTGGTCGACTCAGAGGACCCGAACGTTCTGTTGCCGATAGGTGCAATTGGAGAGCTCCTCATTCAAGGTCCAATTGTCGCTCGAGGATACCTAAATGAGCCGGAGAAAACCAAGGCCGTCTTCATTGACACGCCTGCCTGGCTGGATCGTTTGGATTCACCCATGATGGTGGAGGATCGTCTGTATCTGACAGGAGACTTGGTTCGATATAATGATGATGGCACTGTGCATTTCGTCGGTCGCAAAGATACCCAGGTCAAGCTCCGTGGGCAGCGAATTGAGCTAGGCGACATTGAACATCACACCTCTTCTCATCCGTCAGTCAGACATGCCGCGGTTGAACTTCCGAAGGCCGGCAGATATCGGGACAGCTTAGTGGCTGTGTTATCATTACGCGACATAGCCCTACACTCGTCTGATGTGCCGACCGATAAGGAAGAGCTTGCGCCAGTCTTTGGCGATCAACTTGATGCAGTCCGCAAGTCCATCTCAGATATACGGACATATCTGGAGCAACGGCTGCCTCCGTATATGGTACCGAGCTCTTTCTTTGTGCTCAAGAATATTCCGCTCTTGGGATCAGGCAAAATCAATCGTCCCAAGATAAAGGCCTGGCTAGGTACCATGAGCACCGACGTTCAGGAGCAGGTCGCTGCCCAAGCGTCCTTGTCGGCAACTCATACCGCACCTTTGATTGCTCACGATCAGATGACTGCTCTCGCTATCAGCGATCGGATTACGCAGCTTCTCGCAAAAGACGACGAGGAATATGGGATGACCATTCGCAACCGAGACATCGCCCTGGCACCTGCAGGCTTGAACTCCATTTCCGCCGTCTCTCTTGCGGCGTATATCAAGAACGAATTCAGCGTTCAGCTTTCGATCGATGGCTTGTTAGAGGCATCGATGACCGTCTGTGGTGTCGCACGCATGATTGATAATTCCAGGTGCGACCCTGCCGCGACCAATACGTCGTCTTCGTTAAATTTGTCTTCGAAGATTGAAAAGGCAATTGCAGACTTTTATGAAAAGGCCGCGTGCGGACCACTGCAAATTCCTCAGTCAGCCAGGTCACAACACCCTGAGACGATCTTGTTGACCGGTGCGACTGGGTTCCTCGGGAGTCAGATACTCAGACAACTGTTAGAGTTATCGCAAATCAAACGCGTAATTACCCTGGTACGTGCTCCTGACCACGACCAAGCCAGATCCAGGGTGATTGAATCGGCTCGGAAGAGCAAATGGTGGCACGATACCTATTCCGATCGTCTTGAGATCTGGGTGGGCGACTTGTCACAATCGGACCTAGGATTAGATGCTGCTCGATGGCAATGCATTGAGGCTCGGTCACAGTCGTCTTCTCCGATCGACGCGATTATTCACAATGGAGCAATCGTCCACTGGGGCTTCGACTATCAAGGGCTTGAGGCTGTCAACGTCACTAGCACAATATCTCTCCTGGCTTCTCTCACCCGGTCGCCGAGACCACCGCGTTTCACGTTCATCTCGGGCGGTCAGGTATTTTTCGGAGACGATAAAAACCGCGATGAAGTCGAGGCGTTCGCTCGGATGATGAGGACCGCCGGTGGATATGCGCAAACCAAGTACGTAGCCGAACAGCTAGTCAAGGAGTTCGCCCAGAGATACACCACACCGATTGCGACAATTGTGAAGCCAGGGTTGATCGTCGGAACCGTCGATTCTGGAGTGTCAAATACGGATGACTTTTTGTGGCGCGTTGTGGCTAGCGTGATTGAGATTGGGGCATTCAACAACACAGGATTGGACGGCCTCATCCTCGTTTCCGGTGCCCACCAGGTTGCTTCCGCCATTCTAAGGGATGTTCTCAACCCTCATCCCCAGGGCCATACTGTGGAAACTACCATTCGGTGTGGTGTCCACGTCGGGGAGCTATGGGAGATGTTGCGCGATGAATTCGGTTACCAACTGGAACCCATCGACGCCGCGGAATGGTTGGGCCGGTTAAGAGCACAATTGAAAGCGCGTGGTGAGAAGCATCGTTTGTGGCCAGTTTTCCATTTGCTGGAAGCCACTGGCGGGCGCTTGGGTGTCCCTATGCCGGCCCATCTGCGGCAGGACGAGCATAAGGATGAGGTCCGAGCTTCTCTCCGGAAAAGCATTTCCTATTTGAGGAAAATCGGGTACTTATCAGGAGCCAAGACTGTCAATGGAGGGTCTTCCTTGCCAAAGGAACCTGTCTTTGCACGCTCAGGTGGCAGAGTCCGGATATGATCTTATATTTGTATACCTTTTCAAGGGCACCGATTACATATTGCCGGATGCCTCCAGATGGTAACTATGCCCATGTGCACTCTCATATAATATGTGTGGAAGATTCTCTGTTTCTTTGGCAGAGTCCCTCTTGATGCCTACGGAACTCGATCACCGTTCAGAATACCACTCTTCTTGTCATATTCGTTGTCTTCTGCACCCTGTATGATGTAGCCAGCATGTTTTGCGCGCGCTGAAACTTCATACGTTCACTAAAACATGGGAGACACTTGCAAAATATATCTCCAGGACGGTTATGTATTCGATACTGGAGATTCGGATGAATACTCTCTACACTCCATGTAGATATAAACCAGATTCCAATGTTGATACTGCTAATCTCAGACGTAGTCGACAAGTCTTGCTTATTAGATAAAGCTCTGATGCAGTACAGAATAACCACATTGAGAATAGTAGCCAGGTGAACTGCCTGTTAGAGACTAGCGCGTCCATAAGATCACGTGATTGACTCGTTTTTGTCTTGACAACATTCCAGATTAGGCTTAGTGAAAGTTGGCAGCTCCCTCTCTCCAGGGCTTACTCTTGACCATCCTTCAGCCTGCTTCATCCACAAATCATTCACCTTGAACTGCATCTAACCTATCACTTATCGAGTAAAATCTATCAGTTTCCCGAAAAACTGCATTATGAGGGAGATAACATGTGAGTATATAAAAATATCGATTAGGCAAGACATGCGCAGACATAAGAGGTGGGTAGGAAATAACAAGCGCAAGTAATAGCATCGAAAAAAGCAATACTAAAATCATAACGAAAAACGAGCGGACGCGTTGAGGTATGTTTCATTCTCTTTAGAGGCCGGGAATGGGGGCGCTGTTTTGGCTCGGAATAATGAATTAGAGCTCATCCCCTCGTAGAAATATGAATCGGTGCTCCGCTGACGCGCCATGCGACGAACCAGATACGCCTCATATTCATCTCGCGTCAAAGTGGCAAAGACATGCCGGGGATGCACGCAGATGGCCTGCGCGCCTTTCTGCCCGAAGCCAAATGAGGTGATCGACACAGCTTTGAGATCGGGCACGTGCACTGGCCGATTCAGATAGGCAATCAGGTCAAATTGCTGCAGAGCCGAGTCAATGTTATCGGCATTCCGATTGCCTGGCACCAAGCCGGAATCCAGCATCTGCAACGCCCCGTTAACCATCCACGCACCGGCAGCACCCTTGGAATGACCAGTCAGGTATTTCTGGAAGACACTCAGGAGCAGATTGCCCTTGCGCCGACCCAGTGCTGTCAGCTGCTGTTGGAGGACGCTGGATTCATTTTTATCATTCATCACGGTTGACGTGCCATGGAAGGAAGCCACCTGCAGGTCGTCGATGGTCAGGCACCAGGTCGCGAGAGCCCCAGTTAGTGGCGCGATAGATGGATCATGACGCCAGAAGTCATTACCTAGCGAATACTGAGCATCTCGCTCTTCTTGGAGGAAGTCTACTAGAATCTGCTCGTGGCGTTCTTGGCGATACTTGGCCACATCAACACCTGGGTCTTGTTCTAAGACGACATCCACTTCGAAATCTAGCTGACTGAAGGCAACTGCGCGGGCCTCGGCGATCTGCCTAAGTCGGAAGTCGAGGCGACGTCGGCGATTGCTCATCTTCAGCAAAGGAGAAGGAATGTTTGACGCCGACGTTGTGCGTCTCGCGTTGACTAGAACACCCTGTCCAGGGGCTGGGACAGAGCGGCCAGCCTTATCACTTGAGGTGCTCACAAAAGCAACAATGCCGCGGATCGGGAGCCCCATCTTCAGCGCCAAGTCGGCGGTAGTCAAGACCTGCAAACCGCAGCCTTGTGATTCCATAAAACCATTACGCGTACTGGTGGTTGGCCGTGACATTTCGCTAGGCGCTCTCCCTCGCGCTGTCTCGTCGAGGGAATTGGTGGTCGCCTTCATGCTAGCAAACTCATATGAGGTCTCTGATGTGAAGTCATCGCACCCTCCCACTAGGCAGAATTTGGCTTTCCCAGCCACGATAGTGTCGAAGCCCAGTTCTAGGGACTCCACAGCGGTCGCACAGGCTCCAACAGGGGTTCGGATGGGCCCACTAGCCGATAGCAAGAGCATATTGACCCAGGCACTGATAGTATTCACAAACGTCTCTTGTAGGATGTCACTTTGGACTTCCTGCCCGGTCAATCGGCCGCTAAACATCTTGCCCAGAGAGGTACTACCTCCCATGCCAGAGCCAATGCAATTGCCCACCTCGGAGACGTGAATGTACTGATAGAGCTCATACGGATCAGTGATGCCGGACGATAGCAACGCCTCTACAGTACACACTAGCGTGAACAATGTTAACCGATCTACGTCGGAGATGACTTGCTCGGGAAGGCCGTAGATACGGGGATCCCAGCCGGTGGGGACTAGGCCGGCCACGGTACGGTCGAATTGCATAGCACGGGGAACGAATAGCCGGGCTCCCTTGCGCAGCTGCACTTGGTATAGGTCTGGAGTTGACGACTTTTGCAACGTTACAAATTCGCCATGCTCTCGACGCATCTGCTCGGCCAGCGATTCGGGCACGCAGAGGGGAGCAAGATCCGCCTGCAGAACGATCTCATGGAGAAACTGCTTTTTGTTGGGGTCGTAGCCGTCACAAAGCTCAGGCTCAATAAAGCGAATGCCTGAATGAGCTAGGATCCTCTCCTCGTATATTGGCTTGATCTCCGTGTCGGCCACTGGCTGTTTGGTTTTGGTGTCGACCCAGCCGGAGTACGGCCGGCCTTCAATAGTACCGGAGAAATGACGGATGAAACCCATCATCCACGCCATTTCAACAGCGCCCTCTAGGGAAAAATGCCCCTGGGATTCCATTTCCCATCGTGTGCGGGCATTGCCATGCGGTCCTAGTTCTGAAAAGCCCGTGACCACGACTGTTCGCTGCAAGTCCACCATCCCCTGCATGTCCGCGCTGAGAGGTGCGATGTCGCGCTCATACTGTAGGACCTGAGGGAAGTCCTGCCGGACGTGGGCTCTCTGTTCTAGCTCGGGCACAGGTACTGCTTGCCCTGTTGTGTTCGACCACTCGGCCTCGATTGTCTGCTCCTGGAATAGGGCGGATTGGATTTCGCTGCGCTCCTTGAGCTCGCGGCGCAGCTGGCCTAGCGATTCTGGCAGGTTAGGGACTTGGGCCATACCGCCGGTCAGGTCGGCATAGACCGGAGCCTCCTGGCAGAGGTCGTACATTGCGCCGACACATAGGCAAACCAATGCATATGCCATCTCCTCCTGAGAAAAGGTGCGTATACCGGCGTTTTCGATCCCCTCGGCCACGAGATCATTCTGATTCATCAGTCCCGTACCACGGGTCCAACCGATGACGGCGCCGCAGATGGAGAGGTAGTCCTGCCAGTTCTCTGAATGCCAGCGATTGAAGAGCGTTTCCAGGGCCAGCTTCGATTCACTATAGAGACCATCCCCGCCAAATGTGCCGTGATTTGGGGACAGCGGTAACACAACCTGAGTGGGATGCGACCGATGGCCATGGTTCTCTTTACATGTCTTCACGGTCCCCAGCAATCGCAACAGGTTGGTCAGCATAATGCGATGCGCAAGCTCCGATTTGGAGTCGATCGCGTCTAGGGTTCGTCCGGCCTCGCTGATAGCCGCGAAGGGGATGAGGTAGTCCAAGTCCCATCCGAGCCCGTTTTTCTCATCATACACGTATTCCACTAGGGCGGCAATGTCCTTGGTACTGCCCTGGTTGAAGGGTACGACCACCAACTCTGAGCCTCGGGCTCCGTGCTCCATATACAAGGTTTGATACTTGCGCGCTACCTCCGGAGACATGGATGAGGTCGTCACAAGCACTCGTGCTCCTCCTTGGAGGAAATGCACAACCATGGCAGCTCCGATGGACCCGATTCCAGCGCCTGTGATCAACACCGTTTGGCTACTCAGCGAATCACCTTGCGTTTCCACTTCATGGAAAACCTGGTAAAGATGACGGGTGAGCTCCTCTGAATACTCCCATCCTGACGCTGATCGCTTTTTCAGATGGAGGTACGGTTCGGTTGTGACTAGGGGGTTTTTGGCCGGTCCCGATCTTGGCATGGCAAGGTCGGCAAAGCGTGATGAGTCTTTCCGGGGTTGTTCCTGAAACCGCATGTTCCCTTGGTCGTCGATGATTGTAACTGGCGCCAGTTGCCGGGGAGCACATTTGAATGCCGGCCCCGACAGCAAGCTATCCGTGCAATTGTCTCTCAGTGTGAGAAAGATCGGTCGCAACTGGGTGCGATCTTGTAATTGGGAAATCATCTCATCCATCACCGGCAAGATGGTCTTGTCCGCTGCGTTGGCGATGTGATAGCAGCTCTTCACTACCGAATCCCGATCTAGCATGCTGGGGTCTGTGACGGTTGATGTAAGATCGAACAGCTCCAGCAGACTTTGGCGTGCCCAATTCCACGATGAATCATAGCTCCGGATCTTTTTGACATCAAAGCGTGGTCGAATACCCTGGGCGTAGTCTGAGCCATGCTCTGCCTGCCAGAGATCAAGGTCGGCTTGGAGTCCAGTGGCCAGCTCGTTGCGCAGGCTGTCCAACGCCTGTCGGTCCGCCTTCAGATCCACCCCCAAATGGGCGGCGTAGATTTCAAGCAAGCGCTTCGATAAGGCATCTTGGGACTCAGTCAGGGCCCGGACCGCTTCCGGATCCACCGTGACTCCAGTGGTCGCGCCACCAGCATTCGATGCGTCGGGTGGGAGAAGGGTGAGCCCTTCACGTTTCGCATATACCTCGACGGCGTGCGAAATAAAGTCACGGGCATCTGCTTCAGTTGTGATCCGGCTGGTGGGTTGCATGGTGACAGCGCAGAGTAAGCAGGCGTCTTGTCGACCCGATTGAAGTCCCCAGTGGGCGCGCAGCTGCTCTCGAGCAGTGGCGACGGTGAAGCTACTGGGCATTTTGGTGGTAAATAAGGTATTGATCATGGCAGTGGTGACTTTGCCCAGGGTGCCTTCATGGCTCGACTGGATCTCTGGCCCAACCTGGGCGAGTGCTAAGTCTTCAGCACGGTCCGGCAACGAGCCAAATTCGCTATGTAGGTCGCCGATGATTTCATTTTCTAAGGTTGACCTGCCTGTAGAATGGTGCTCGATTGATTAGCACGCATGATCTGTACACTGGAATGCTGAGCTATGTACCTTCTGCCAGGGCCTTGATAGACTTGCTCCCGTCAATTTCAGCTGCCGCTCGCTTCAGCGCTCTGGCAACAATGGCGAACACAACATCCTGCGCCTGGATGCTTTGATCCTCGATGTTGGTGACTTGAACGTTGACCTTTGGGGAGGGTAGGGCTGTTGTTGTTACCTCCACAGTTACTGTGGGGCTTGGTAGCACTGCCTCTGTGGTTGGTGGTGATATCTGTGTTTCTGCGTGCGTCTGTGTCTGGACTGTATTGAGCTGATCTGGTTTCGCGGTGTAGTATATCTCGTCTGTGTCTTTTTCGGAGTGGAGGAGCTGGCGTGGAGCTGGTAAAGTGCATTCTTTGGTTGGATAGATGGTGTCGATGGTTTTGCGAAGCATTCCCAGCAAGGTTGCGCTGGGACCGACCTCAATAATGCGCTCGCTTTCCGTCCGAGACAGAATGATCTCTTGTGTTTCGATCCATCGCACAGGGGAGGCGAACTGGTACCTAATGGGTGGTTTATCGGTTAGTAAACGATCTTGTCTTGTTCTGGGAATATGATATTCACTCACACCATCAACTCCATCAGCAGCGCCCGAGCGAGCTTCCGCTCTGTATCACTGTTTATCGTCATTGTGTTTTGCGATTTTCTCTTGAAGTTGGCCTGCCCGAGATCACCGTGAAGGGAGTCTGTCAGCGTAGGTCGTCGGGAGAGCCTCTTCCTTTTCCTGGCTGTAGGCTATCTATCAGCTTTACATGTGGATATTGGCCAAGCTACTGTTCAGGACTAGATCTTACATGGTCGTGCGTGTAGGCATTCCATCTATATTGGACACCTGCGTGTGTAATTATGCGTATCAATGTGTTGGTAAGTAAGGTGTAATTTACGCCTGTATGCTCCTCCATTCGTTACACTTTTATATAATACGGGGTGTTTTTTATAGTCTGTATCTTTTAAATTACAAGCGGTTCTCCGTATGTACGAGTATATATTCAGACTTGGGGAGGTCAGCCCTAAGACCAAACAATAACTTTTAATATATAGCATAACCCCTTTATTATCCAATGAATCAAGCACAAGGTGTAGCCAAGGATACTACCAAAACAGGTAAAATTGACCACGGAGGAAATTTGATGCGAAGATGGACGTTTCTGTTAATTTCTTTTCGCTTATGCACGGATGGGGTGGTGATGGGGCCACAGGTGGATTCGCTAATTTCCAGCTGTGAGAGATTGATCAATCGGAAGTAGGCCCTAGAGGCTATACTGTCTTGGCTACGTCGGACTCCGACAGTTTGGGACTGTTCACCCGATTCATGAAAATAGAAATAAATGAATAAATAAGACAATATCTGACTAGCGGGCTCCCCAGGTCCGTTCCCCTGATCTTACTAATCTGACTCTGCCGTCACAGGCCAGAGCCAGTCCCCGTCATTACTAGCTATACCCTTCTGCGCCTCCAACAATGCCTTCGAGAGACGCTGGCAAGCCTCACCAGGACCATCAACCGCATAAGTGAAAACATCCTCTGTAGACCGTCGGGTGATCGACCGGATCGGGACGACCATCGCCGCCGTTCCCGCTGCGAGGATTTCTGTAAAGTGGGGCAGCTCCAAATACGGGATCTATTGAGAGGAGATGATTAGCGAGAACGCCAAACAGCACAGAGGGTAGGTAAAACATACCGGTCGCAATTCGACAGTCCATCCAAAGGACCGTGCCAATTCAACACAAGACGTGCTGGTGACACTCCTCAGAATTGACGGACTACTGGGTACCACCAATGTGAATGAGTCCCCAGTCTTCTTCAATCCCAAGAACCCAGAGGTACTGAACTCGTCAATCTGCGACTGTGTTCGACTGTCGAGATGCAAAGTGATATGGAATCCCTCAGCGCGGGCCTGATCACTCCACTTCAGCACGGGAGCATAGTTGCCCCCGACCTTGACATGCCCCACGCCCCGGGGAGCAGCACGGTCCAATTCTTCCAACACTAGCGCTGGCAGGGGCTGAACGCCATGATATGCCTTGTAGGGCTGCACATACACGCAGAACCGGTAGCCAGTGCCGGCAGAGACGGCGAAGAAGGCTTCCGAACCAAACACCAGAGGTCGGATGTACAACGCAGCCTCGGAGTCATGGGGAGGGACATACTCGGCATTACGGACCACTGCCAGGTTGATGCTGGCTAGGAAGACCCTCTCTGGGATAGGGGGAATGGCAATAGTGGAGCAAGAAAGGGCGAGACGAGCTGCGTGGTCCCTGGGTCGAAAGATTTGGATCTGGCCGTGAGGGTCACGGTAAGCTGGGGAGAGAAAGCATCAGTCGAGTGTATGTAAGAGGAAAAGAGTAGTAAAATCGAACCTTTCATGCCCTCAAAGGCTTGCTGACCTGGAATGGGGTGTTAGAAAGCAGAAAAATGGTCATAGGACTCTTGGAGAAAGGACATGCCATAGTTCAGTCCAGGAGACAGGCCATGAATGCGGAGCAAAGGATCCTCCACGAAATGAGGAGCAGACCACTCCCCAGTTGCAATTGAGAATTCTGACTCAATATGGCCATTCACTAGAACCCAGCATCAGTCAGACGTCCGGTGAGAGAGAGACATCTCAGTATATGACAAACCTTCCATAGGAGAAACGCCCAGTTTGTCCCATTCTGCAACACAACAAGAGAGAAATTAATACGTTCATCATGCAAGACCGGGGTTAGCACAAGGAAAAGCGTACCTATGGAAGCGAGAGGGGGAGGAGGGAAAGCAGCCATTGGAAGAATATACTCGTCGAGGAGAATGGAAATGGAGAGTATCGGAAGGATGAGAAAGACGCAGAAGGACTTTGTGTATATCTGTTCGCATTTACTCCTCGTTTCTATTTTGGAATCGGTTAGAAACTCTACGTATATTCACTTGCAAGGCGATATATCGGATATAGAAGTCAAGTGGAGAGGTGGGCCGGCACTGCGTTCATGAACGGCCCTCTCAATGATACGATTTACCCCTTTAGCCAGCGTTACATCGAACGGCATTGGCATAGGGACTGGGAGAAGGATCATGGATTCGTGGTGGGGTCTCTTGCTCCATTGACTGCGAGTAGATGGCGTCCACCTGTACAGAATCGGCAGAGATTTCGTCGATAATGGTCGGCTCAGAATGGCTAAGACTAATCTCACCACTTCCAAGGTTCGGGATTTGCATTCGAGGCTGAAAAGCCATGAATAACCACCCGCCGAGCTGAGTTTCTGCTAGCCAGTTCTACTAGTAACTTTGTATGTACGGCATACGAAACGCGAAGTAATCATATATAGAGACGTACTAGTACTTATGTATTGTTACACTGCTTTTATTTTATTTTTCATTTGATACCAAACCCTCTTATATTACTTACCAAACATACCGGATTATTACCATGTTTACAAGTACGGAACACACACATGACGTACAGGACATACAGTATAGTATGCCTTGCGACAGGAAGAGCAGCATTAGACAACAGAGACATTTGGGGTCGGAAAAAAAATCAATCCAGTATTTCCTGCCATGTGCAAACGTGCATGGTGAGCGAAATAAGCTGAGAGAGCTAGGGATCCATGCACGGTGAGACATATCCATGTCCATCTCCATCCTGTCCTGCTGCGTAGCAAGTTGCACACCAGCAGGTACTCAATCTGCCGTCAATAACACTGCTCTGGGTCATTTTCGATCGCGAACTTCTTAGCTCCGTTTATACCCAATGGATGTATCACAGATTCAATCCATGCAGTGCCCATGGCCTGCATCAGCCTCGGTCTCGCAAGCATCAACTCCCCCTACTCCATGGGAAGAACTTGAGTCTTGCTCACCAGAGGCCGAGATAGTCCTCCAGGTGGGTATAATCCACTGCACTGTCAGGGTGCCTCGGGGAATGGATCGCAGGGGGCGGGAGCTTATAGAGCAGTTCGTTCCAACGGTGTCCACGTTGGAGCCCTCCTCTGCCCTGGAACTGTGCTGCCTGTTCATGCAATATATGATGCATGAGACCATGCAAGACGGAGGCGGAGATCTAGACATGGCAATTCTCCACCATGTGTTGAACACGATCCATGTCGATCTCCTGCAAAATGAAAATATCCACACGGTCCTGTCGGTAATCAGCCAGGACAAGAGCCGACATCAATCTATCCTGCAAGCTTATTTCGAAGCATGCAAGATAACCAGATCGCCGGGATCTGTGGGGACTAGTAGCCTCCTGTCCGACGTCGACAAAGGCAATGCGCGGATCTTTGCCCTGTTCAATGGACAAGGCGTGGAGTCATATTTCGACGAGCTCTTGGCGGCCTACGACATCTACCATCCCCAGATATCTTCCATCATTGGCGTTGTGTCTGAATCTCTCTCGCACCTCGCACACGATAATCGATTTGAAGCGCTGTTGCCACACGGACTCGATGTAGATCAATGGCTGCGCATACCAGAGTCTCGCCCAGATGTTCCCTACCTCACCAGTGCTCCCGTGAGCTTCCCGCTCGTCGGTCTCTCACAACTTGTGCAGTATACCATCGCATGCATCAACCTAGGTCTCTCCCCCGGAGAGCTGCGCCATGCATTCGCTGGCGCAATTGGTCACTCCCAGGGCATCGTGGTAGCCTCCTTCGTCGCCGCCGCCGATTCCTGGGATTCTCTCCGCAATGCAGCTCAACAGGCAGTTGAATTGTTGTTCTGGATCGGTTGTCGATGCCAGCAGCAGTTGCAAGACGTTCGTCCAGAATCCATTCCATCTAGTTGCATGCTTAGTGTCAAAGGCCTGTCCCAAGCTGACCTTCAGCGATATTTGGACGAACTCAACCTCCACCTACCAGCCGAAGAGGCAGTGTACCTAGCCTTGGTAAACGGGCCAGAGCAGCTCGTCGTCGCCGGATTGCCGCTTTCGCTGCGTGCACTGGACCAGAAGATCATCCAAGGGCAGATACAAACCCAGTCTACGAAGACTTCCACAGGGCGTATACCTTTCAGCCAACGCCGTCCTGTCATCCACACTCGATTCCTGGCCATTACGGCGCCGTTCCATTCGCCCTATCTCCAAGATGCGGAGGCTCACCTCCTCAGGGACCTCTCTGACGTTTCCCTTGCTGATGTCTCCCTCTCCGGCTCGCAGTTGGCGTTCCCCGTGTTTCACACTGAAACTGCCCAAAATCTGCAAGAAAGTGGGGATGTGGTCCCCCACTTAATAAACATGATCTGTACTAGGCGTGTACAGTTTGAAAAGGTCGTGAGCACCACCTTGACCGGAGTGACGCATGTCCTCGATTTCGGTCCTGGTGGAGAGGTTGGCATCGGAAGCCTAGTCAACCATCAACGAGAGGGCACAGGGCTACGCACATTGGTCCTCAGCACCACTCGGGGGGCCACCGGTAGTCAGAACTCCACGCTAGGGGCTGAAAGTGAGCTGTATAACCACAACGGGCCGGTCATCCGAAACCCTGCCTGGGACGATGAGTTCACACCGCGCCTCATGAAGTCCCCCTGCGAGTCTCGACACCTGGTCGACACCAAGTTCAGCCGGCTATTAGGCGTTCCCCCATTGATGGTTGCTGGTATGACCCCGACCACCACCGCATCAGAATTCGTAACTGCAACCATGAACAGCGGGTATCACGTTGAGCTGGCCTGTGGAGGATTCCCGGATCGCAACAGCATGCGCCAGGGTATCCTGGCCACCGCGGCAGCAATTGCCCCAGGTCGTGGTATTACATGCAACGTCATATACGCCAATCCACGAGCTATGGCCTGGCAAATTCCCTTGCTGATCGAGTTAAGGAAGTCCGGCATCCCCATTACGGGATTAACCATCGGTGCCGGCATTCCCTCGCTGGAGATTGTTCAGGGTTACCTGACTGACTTATCACTCACGCATCTGGCTCTCAAACCAGGTTCCAAGGACGCCATCGATGGGGTTTTGGCAATTGCGCGGGCGAATCCCACATCTCCAATCATCTTACAGTGGACAGGTGGGCGGGGTGGTGGACATCATTCCTCTGAAGACTTCCATGAGCCACTTCTGGACCGATATGCACAGATCCGATCCCATCGCAACGTGATTCTGGTTGTCGGTAGTGGCTTTGGTAACGCCGAGGAAACCTACCCCTACTTGACGGGTTCCTGGTCCCTCCAGTTTGGGCGTGCACCTATGCCAGTGGATGGCATCCTGCTTGGTAGCCGTGTAATGGCGGCTAAAGAAGCTCACACCAGCGAGGATGTGAAAAAGGCCATCTGCAACACCCCGGGTGTCGGCAACGAAGACTGGGAGCAGACGTATGAGCGTCCAGCCGGTGGAATTATCAGCGTGCTATCCGAGATGGGCGAGCCGATTCATAAGCTGGCCACACGCGGTGTCATGTTATGGGCTGAGTTGGATAAATCTGTCTTCTCCTTACCCCGCGGTGAACAGAAAGCCGCTCTCCTCGCCCGAAAGACATACTACCTCAAACGCCTCAATGAGGATTTCCAAAAGGTCTGGTTCGGGCGAGATGCACATGGCGCAACAGTCGATCTGCACGAGATGACCTACGCTGAAGTTTGGGACCGCATTGTCGACTTGTTGTATCTGAAGACGTCCAAAAAGTGGATTGATCCCTCATGGAAAACCCTGTTATGGGATTACACTCACAGGTTAGAAGAGAGACTGGGGAAGAACCTGCACCCCTTCCTCCAACGCACGGACCAACTCGACCAGCCCGAGCAGTTCCGAGAGCTGCTGTTTTCCCAATATCCTCAAGCACACGTCGATGTATTGACAGCTGCCGACGTGGAATACGTCCATTTGCTTTCACGTCGTCGGGGACAGAAGCCAGTTCCGTTCCTCACGGTCCTCGATGAGGATTTCGAATACTGGTTCAAGAAAGACTCCTTGTGGCAGTCAGAGCGCTTAGAGGCCGTCGTTGGACAGGATGTCGGCCGTGTGTGCATTCTACATGGCCCAGTGGCCGCCCAGTACACCAAGACTGTTGACGAGCCAGTCCAAAGTATTTTGGACGGGATTCACAACACACATGTGGCGTGGATTCTCCGCGATCAGTATGTCGGGGATCTAGCACGGATCCCTTCGGCTGCTAGACAGCACAAGAACCACCCACATTGGCCTGTTACGGGTGTCCATCTGGCCCCGGAGCAAAATGGAAAGACAATGAAGTATATTGTTTCTGAAAACCCGGAAGACTTGCCATTACCGGAAGTCTGGCTGGGGTTACTGGCCGATACCACTGCTGCACCATGGTGCCATGCTATACTCACCGAGAAGAATATTGTTCAGAATAGAGTCGTCGTGAGCAATCCTCTATTGCGACTCTTCGCCGTGAAACCAGGTCTGGTCGCTGAAGTTTGCAATCCCCAAGCTCCAAATGAGACGGAGCTTATTCTCAAGGAGATCGAGCGGGATGGGAGAGGCAGAGAGCAGGTGCAGGCAGTAGCCTCACTCCGCTGCAGCCCTGAGGGCCAGATCACTCTGACTCTCCGAGATCGGACTGTAGTTGGTCGAGCGCCGGCTGACTTGGTCTTTCGATTCCAATTCCAGCCCCGCGAAGGGGCTCCCAGTATCCACGAGCTTATGCCCTATCGCAACCAGGGAATTAAGCAATTCTATCGCTCGATCTGGATTGGGGAGCACAACTTACCATCTACCCCTGACTTCGTATTCCGGGGTGAAGATATTGTCTTAGACAGGGAGGTTATTCGCCGATTTGCCAAGAGCGTGTCCAACCGGAACCCAGTCTATTACAACTCTCGCTCCCAGGGGTTGTTGGTGGCACCGCTGGATCTGGCCATTGCAGTAGCTTGGAAACCCATCATGAGCTGCCTGTTCCCGGATGTGGTCTCGGGGGATATACTTCGACTGCTCCATCTAAGCAACGAATTCCAGCTATGCGACGGAGTCGCCCCATTGCAGGAAGGAGATCATCTTTCGTCAGATGGCCGACTCACCGCAGTGACCATTAAGAAAGGGTCTGGTAAGGTAGTGGAAGCGGAGGGAACCATCTATCGCCAGGGCATGCCCGTGGTACGCTTGAAGAGCAAGTTCATTCTGCTTGGATCCTACACTGATTACGAATCCACCTTCGAGACCAAGGAAGATAATTGGCGTCTACCGCTAGCCACGAGAAAAGATGTCGCTCTTCTTCGATCGAGAACGTGGTTCCGTCCAGAGGAAAATATCGACCTGCTGGACCATCTCCATCACACGGTGGAGGCCCAAACTACGAGCCGTACCTGGTTTATGGACACCGACTCCACTCCCAAGCTGAAAGTTGAAGGACAGATTGTCTGGCAATCTGATTCGGGATCAGAATCGGGGGTTCTCGGGTTGATCTGTTTCTCAGGTGCTGCCCCCTCTGGCCGAAACCCCGTGACAGACTACTTGCAACGACACGGCTCCGCGAGCACCGGGGACAACTGTATCTTTGATGCTCCTCGGCCTCTTGTGCAGGACCTCACCGTCACTGTTCCTGATACCGGGAGCGAATATGCCCGAGAATCTGGTGACTGCAATCCCATCCATCTGTCCAGTCTCTTTGCTCGCTATGCGGGCCATGACACGCCGGTTACACATGGTATGTTCACCAGCGGGTATGTGCGTGGTCTAGTCGCATCCCATTTGGCATGTAGCGATGAAAGCCGTGTTCGATCGTGGTCGTGTACTTTCGACGACAAGGTTTGCGCCGGAGATCAACTGGCCATCCAGATAGACCACGTCGGAATGTCTGGAGGCAAGATGTTAGTAGCCGTCCAGGTGCACAATGTTCTCACTGGGGTCAAAGTCCTGTCCGGGCAGGCGAGCATCGCACAGCCGACAACGGCATATGTCTTTACGGGGCAAGGTAGCCAGCAGCCGGGCATGGGGATGGCCTTATATGAGACCAGTCCGGCGGCCCAGCAAATTTGGAAAGCAGCCGATGAGTTCTTTGAGAATACCTATGGTAAGAGCTTAGCCTGCACAAGGTGACTTGATGTTCGATGACTGACAAAGACCAGGGTTTTCCATCACACACATTGTTCGCAACAACCCGAAAGAGCTGACGGTGCATTTCGGCGGAGCTCGTGGTCGTGCCATTCGAAAGAACTATATGTCATTGAGTTTCGATGCGGTGGACGACGATGGTAAGACCACCTGCAAGCCCATCTTTCCCAACATCAACCGGACCACTCGCTCCCACCGTTTCCGATCAGTCGATGGTCTACTGCATGAAACGCAATTCACACAGCCAGCTCTCGCATTGATGGAAATCGCGCGATTCGAGGACATGCGGAGTCGAGGCGTAGTTGAGGACGCGAGTCTCTTCGCCGGGCATTCCCTCGGCGAGTATGTGGCCCTCACAGCCATGGGGCGCATTTTCTCGATCCAGAAGGTCGCTGGCTTGGTCTTTTACCGTGGTCTCAGCATGCAGAATGCGGTTCAACAGGACTCGGATGGGGCCACCCAGTACTCAATGTGCGCCGTCAACCCCACTCGAGTGTCGAAAGGCTTTAGCGAGGACGACCTGAGCTGGTGTGTAGCAGAGATCGCGCGACAAACTCAGGGGTTATTGGAGATTGTGAACTACAATGTCCTCACCCTGCAGTATGTGTGTGCAGGTGATGTAAGTAATTCGTTGTTGTTGTTGTTGTTGTCCCTTCACATTTCCTCATTCTGTCTGCTCTTTTACGTCTGCTAACCGTGCAATAGCTCCGGGGATTAGCAACTCTAACAGAACTGATGAATGCCCTAGCCTCCCGATCGTTAGGGGCGCTATCCAAACCCGACATGCAGAGCTTCATCAAAGACTCTCTGGCAGCACTGGACGGTCGCACAGGGCCAGTAGTTCTCAATCGGGGTCGAGCTACTATCCCCCTTAAGGTGAACGTGCCATTCCACAGCAGTCTACTTCGACCTGGTGTTCAGTCCTTCCGACAGTTCTTAAGTCGCAATTTGGCCGAGTCTTCCATCCAGCCCGAACAACTGGTTGGTAAATACATTCCCAACCTCAATGCGAAGCCGTTCGAACTTTCTAGGGCCTACGTGGAAAGTGTGCTGGCGCTGACTGAGAGCCCGGTCTTGGAGCATCTCCTCTGCAATGTAAGCTTCTGTTCTCTGTGGTCCAGACGAGGCTGTTACTTACGAAATCTGCTCCTAGTGGGAATCCATCGAGAACGGGGGATATGACGAACGAGATCTGTTTCCTTGGTAGGGATGCGCTTCTGCTGTCCTGTTCCTCTTGTACAATGCACCCATTATGTAAATTGAATAGAATATCATACCTAATGATTCCTGTCTACGTTCTTAATTGGGTCCTTTTTCTCTGTTGAGAAACCCATCATTTGCCAGGAATAAAATGTAGTAGTCACTCTCACAGCATACGATTGACCTTCGTTCATTGTCCTGTGCAAATGTCCTTGAGATATCCCAGGATATATTTCCATAGTTAGCTAGGAAATGTTCAGGATCATCATATACATTCAAAATGCATTTCTGTGTTCTTTTTCCATAATTACTATGCCAAACAAGACTCTTGATAACTATGTCTATCACCATATAGATGTAGAATAGAATACAACCATCGTTTTTCAGCCACGTACATGCAGCAAATTCACGCCCACGAGTATACATTTGATATCGAAGCTGACATTGCACTATATCCACGTCTCACTACGACTGACCCTCCTAAACCGGGTGAAAAGTCTACCCGTCTGACAGGTGTCTTCTCCTGGGCCATTTTCGCCCCCAAGTCTCAAGATGCTACATATAGTAACCAAAAAGGAGGAACAGGCAGGTGGCGAGATTCACTGAGACCTGCAATCCTCCTTGACGCTTTCTACCCAGATCTTACATCCATACAGTGGGCTGTAGGGGCTGTAACTGAGACATCGGCAATGTAGGATCAAACAAGTTTGCTAGTGGGTGGAGATGGGCGGATTACCAGAGAAATTGCCTAACTCTGATGAGATTGACTAATTTTACTCAGAGGTTGTAAATACTAGCTTTGACATGATCGAAATAGTGCGATTAGGCCTCGAGCGCCGCGCCTTGAGGAGACGCCATCAACTATTCTAGATGGCCCAGCCTTTCGGGAGAAAATTTGCCTTCCAATCGGCTCTTTAAGCTGACAATACTGCCTCGTATAGCCTCGTTCAAGGTGACATCGGGCTGAGGCGATGCTAACGTTCTACGCCATGGCGACAGGGGTTGATTTGATTAGTGCGGCATATTCCACATGGCATGCACATGGCCTGGCGTGATCTTATTCTAGAAAGTAGATAGCATGCTTGCTGACACGGCCTGAGATGAATAGTGGTCCTAAAATATGCAGCTAAGTTGAAAGCTGGTAAGACAGTACTCATTTTGATAACGAATTTGGCACGGAAGCGGCGCGGCCAAGCACTATTAGCCCCCAGACTGAAATTGTGGCTGCTTAGTGCTGATTTTATATATCCGTGCGCACTTCAATTGGATCGGTCGCATAGTTAATATCCATCTGCAGCTGGAGTTAAATGTGTTGTCTCACATTGAGAGCTGCACATGTGGCATTGTCTGCCTCGTAGGCCCCGGTCCCGCACTAGATGTATGTAACGTAATATATTAAGTTACGTACGAAGTATGGATGTAAATACAGGATCTTAAATAACCGAACATAATGACATGTGTATTTTAGCCGTGTCGTATTGTATACCGCCATTTACATTACCAAGTCGTAATGTAATGTGCCGGTGCATTAATATGGTGTATCGGAGCATTTCCATACCATACTTACATTGTTTCAAAACCGACACTACACCAGTGACAAGTGATACCATGAGATACAACATATGGATGCGTTCTTCCTTTACTCCATCCCTGGGAACCGACGGTCAGACCATTGCACGTGGGGAAAGGAGAACGTAGTAGAACGCACCTCAAACTGACCTGCATGATGTGTGCATGGACTAAGTAGAAGCCCCAGGGCATCCGTCTTTCCTGTTTATTTTCCCTTGAGTCTTTGACGAGCAAGGAGACTACTCCCTCAATAGTGCTTCAGTACACCTCCTCACAATGTCAGTCCCCCAATGGATAGTCCCTCTCGCCGTCCGAGGATTGCTCTTGGGATTGGTGGGCTTGCTAGTTCATGTACGGAGCCCTCAAGTTCATACCTATGCAGTCTTAGCTGGGCGCTTGCTAATTTGTATTATAGGTCGCGGTGCTATTGACCTATCGAATCTTCTTTCATCCTCTCGCAAAGTACCCAGGGCCATGGCTGGCAAAGATCACCAATCTTTATGGTGGTTATCATTCCTGGCGAGGTGATCTCCACGTGGATATGTGGAGATGCCATGAGAAATACGGTGATTTTGTGCGATACGGCCCAAATAGTATGTTGTCCAACACGGCCAAGGGACTCCAAGGTATGTCTTTGTCATTTGAAAGACCGTGAGAGTCATTTGCTAATGAATGAGTATTGTGTAGATATCTATAGCCATGGCAAGAACTTCCAAAAGTCCCAGAAATACGCTGCGATGGTTCATCGGGCGCCAAACACATTGACAGTCATTGATAAGAAAAAGCATGGCAAAAAAAGAAGAGTGATCAGTCAGGCCTTCTCGGATAGCACTCTCAAGTCGTATGAGGGGGTGATCCTTGAGCAGGTTCAGCATCTGTGCACCGCTTTGCGGGAGGGTAGTGATGGCAAACCAGTTCCAGTTGGTTCCTGGTCACCCCCGAAGGATGTCGCGCATCTCAGTATGCCTCCTTGTCCTGGTTTGACTTTTGCTTCGGCTTAATGACTAACCAGAATCTTGTAGGCGATTACTTCACTTTTGATGTGATGAGCAACGTTATCTTTGGAGTGCCATGGTCCACTCAGCGTGATCCGAAATATCGTTTTGTTCCGGATGTTATCGAGAAATCCAATGTGCGGGTTGGTGCATTGGCTCAGGCTCCTGAGCTGGCTCTCTTCCGACTCGACAAGTATTTGTTTCCAGAGGCTATCTGGGCTCGCGATAGGTTCATCCATTTCGTGGAGGAAATGATACGCCAGGGAATTCAAGCAGCAACCAAGACGGGTAAAGGGGCATTCTCAATATTGAGCAAGGCGATCGACCCAGAAACAGGCCTCCCTCTTCGCATGAAGGAGTTGGCAGGCGAGAGTGCCACCTTGATCGTTGCCGGTGAGAATACTAAAAAAGCAGCGCCCGGCATTATATTGCTTTACTAACTGGATCGTTTTGAAACAGGCACTGATACGACGTCCACTGCTGTTGCGGCTTGCTTATTCTATCTGTCTCACCATCCCAGTGCGCTAGAAAGGGCCACCCGTGAAGTCCGCAGCGCATTCGAATCTGCAGATTCGATTGGCATGGGCCCTAAAATGCACCAGTGTGTCTTCCTGCGAGCCTGTATTGAAGAGAGCATGCGCTTGTCCCCATCTGCAGCTAGCTCGCTGTGGAGAGAGGTGACAGACACAGGTGCAGAGGTTGACGGTGAATACTTTCCACCTGGGGTAGACGTGGGGACCTGCATCTACAGCATTCATCACAATCCTTCCTACTATCCCCAGCCTTTCACTTTTCGTCCCGAGCGATGGATTCCAAAGGAAGCTCACCTTATCCAGAGCGATGTCGAGTTTGCCCGATCTGCCTTCAACCCCTTCTCTATTGGGCCTCGTAGCTGCATTGGAAAAGGCCTGGCATACGTGGAACTGCATCTGGTCTTGTCACATGTACTGTGGGCCTTTGACTTGCGTCTAGCACCGGGTGAGCTTGGTCACATTGGTGAAGGCAAGGAGGATGCTCCCTTTGGACGGCATCGGGTGAATGAATTCCAGCTATGGGATCACTTGACTTGTGCTAAGCATGGCCCGTTTTTGGAATTTAAGCCCCGGATCTAGGTGTTGGGAGAAGGAGGTAAAATTATGTATCTATTGAATTGGAGGACGTTGCAGAAAGGAGGATGAAGGTGGGCAGAAAATGCGTCGTAATTTGGGTGAATATTCATATCTAAAATACAGGAGGTAAGTCAATTGACGGACATACAATTATTTTTATCATCTCCATTTGTAACGCTTTCACAATCCATTCCGTCAAGATCATATCAATTCCTCGAGACCAGGGGCTTCCCAGGACTTCGGCATAGTCTCGGAACCGAGGAAATCAGAGGGGATTAGGTTATGAATTCAGCCTGACCGCGGGAAGCCCTAAAGAGATCCTTCGTCGTGCCCAAACCCCTGCAGGTGGGCAGGTGGACTCCGTTAGTCCGATGTCTCACGTAAGCGGTTAATCAGCCCCGGAGGATTTAACTACTCCGTATGTGGCTCTTAATCCCTATGAGCCTGGCCCATATAGACCGCAGTCATACACATACCACAAATACGCCGTACATTGTAGTTATATCGTTTCCATATCCACTTCAATACAGCCCACTTCAATACCAGCTTCCATACCTGGTTCCGTACACATTTTATACCACGTACCATACCACGTTCCGTACTAGCAGTACCACTCAATATCTGTACAATTAGCCGTACCATGACGGTTACAATTCCCCTGCACTCCATGTTACGTACCATCTGGTGGGGATTTCAGTGGCTTGTTCATTTCACCAGCAGCTAACCAAATCCCGCTAATGCAAGGTAATTGGAACTAAAAAAATAAAAAAGTATAGCGGTCCGAGCCCTTGAGGAAGGTAGCTTGGATGGCAAAGCGACTACGAGGAAAGGGAGATACGAACAGAAGGATTACAGCGCTCCTTCTGCGCTTATTATATACGTCTTTTGCCTTAGACGGTTTGTGGCTTCGAACAGTTAGCGGGCGAAACAAAGCAGACAAGAACTTGCGCATTGTGAATCTCAATCTGCATCGCAAAATCAGCCATCATGAGTAACCACAATCAATTGCCAGAGGTTGTCTGCAAGTTTCCTGCCCTACAATCACAAGAAAGCGAAGTAGGATCGACCGTCGAGAAGGCAGAATTCTCGATTGAATTGCCAACGACAGAATTCCAGTCATGGCTACACGGCTTCAGTCGCGAACAGAACGTTCCTGTGTCAAGCATCTTCATTGCCGTATGGGGCCTAATTTTGAAGACTTTCACGGGGAACGGAGCCATCTGCGCGGGATTTGTGCTTGGAAATGCACAGCTTGAGCTGGTGACGGCCGTGGTAGAAGAGCAAGCCACCATCATAGAGTTGCTTCGGTCAGTTGGAGATGGGACGCGACCCAACGGAGACAACACAGCGGAGCTTCCTTGCAATACGGCCGTCTACTTTACCAGCAAGAAAGAAGAAATTAGCAGGGCCTTGAACGAAGTAAGTAAAGCTTATATGTCTGTGAATAGAGTCGGAGAGCTGACCATCGGTGGGTATCAGTTCGAAGTATCCCTGCTCGTGGTGGATGGAGAAACCGAGATGGACATAACTCTGGCGTTTCAAACGAATTATATTGCACCATCACACGCAAAGCATGTCGCACAAACCGCCGGTCAGTTGTTGAAGGAATTCCAGCTTGATGCCAGCCGACAAATCTCGCAGATAAACCTCCTGCATCCTGAAACCGAGGGACAGCTACAAACTTGGGCCAGTCAGTCTCCAACGGTGGTCGATCACTGTGTAGGCCAACTATTTGAGGAGTCAGTACGACAAAGGCCACTGAATGAAGCAGTGTGTACAGTTGAGGAGGTTCTCACGTACCAGGAGCTGGATCGCCTCAGTGGACGTTTGGCCGTTCACTTGCAGAGTCTGGGAGTAGGACCGGAGGCCGTAGTCATTTTATGCTTCCCAAAATCTGCCTGGGCCGTCGTTGCTATGATGGCTGTCATTCGTGCAGGTGGTGCCATCTTATTTCTGGACCCATCACATCCCACCGCCCGGCACCGTGAAATTGCGGATCAAGTCAAAACGCAATGGATGCTCACCGCACCGGAACATGCAGACCAGATAGAATGGCTTGATGGTGAGGTATTATCTATCGATCGTGCCTTTGTGAACTCCCTGGGACCCATTCCCCCTGGAATCGTTCTAGCATCAACCGCCGTCTCCTCAAACACATTGTACATCATCTTCACCTCGGGTAGCACTGGAAAGCCCAAAGGATGTGTAATTGAACATCGACAGTTCTTGACTGGGTCCCTTGCGCAGCAGAAAGCGTCTGGGATGAATTCCAATGATCGAGTGTTGCAACTAGCCTCATTTACCTTTGACGTGAGTATCCTTGAGATTCTGACCTCGCTCATATCGGGGGCCTGTGTCTGTATTCCAGACGACCGACAGCGGTCGCAGGGACCTGCCTCCTGCATTCAACAGTTCGGCATTACCTGGGCTTTCCTCACGCCATCGTTGGTGAAGTCCATGCACCCAGAGCAGGTACCAACACTCCAGTTCCTAGTGTTGGGTGGTGAAGCTGTCTTGGAGGAAAATATCCAGGTCTGGGCGTCACACGTGCGACTAGCGAATGGATATGGACCTACTGAATGCTCCATCGCTGCAACGGCAAATGTTGGATTGTCCATACGCACCAATCCCATGAACATCGGGTACCCCTTGGGTGGCTGCTGTTGGATTGTAAAGCCGGACGACCACGATAGTCTCGTCCCTATTGGAGCTCCCGGAGAGCTGCTCATCCAAGGTCCCATCGTCGCGCGGGGATACTTCCATGAGCCCCAAAAGACCCAGGCTGTCTTCCTGGACTCAGCGAAGTGGGTTCGGGCCGATCCAACTCCATCGCGCATCTACAAGACTGGTGACTTGGCTCGCTTTAACGCAAACGGCACAATCCACTTTATGGGCCGAAAGGATAGCCAGGTGAAGCTGCGCGGCCTACGAATTGAATTGGGTGAGGTTGAACACCGCATCGCCGCTCACCCACTTGTCAGCCAAGTATCTGTTGTTCTCGCGAAGGATGGCCCTTGCCAGGCAAAGCTGACTGCTGTGGTCTCCTTGAATGAGCTTCGGAACCCAGCTTCAAATCTTGAGTTGCTCACCGGAGATCACTACACCTTCGCTGCAGACCAGCTAGGAGAGGTTGCCAAGTCAGTCTCAGAGCAGCTGCCCAGTTATATGTTGCCGACCGTCTGGGCGCCGGTCTGGCATATCCCACTGACTATCTCTGGAAAGCAAAATGGAGTGGCAGTTCGCCAGTGGGTCCAAGACATGTCACTCGACACATACAATGGCCTGATAGGAAAAGGCGGTGACTTTGAGCGGGTCAGTCCATCAAATGATCGAGAGCGCGAAATCGAAGCCCTGTGCTGTGAAATTTTGGGCTTAGAACAGCCAGAGGAGGTGTGGCTAAACAAGTCATTCATCCAGAATGGGGGTGACTCTATCAAGGCGACGCAGCTTCTTGACAGATTGCGTCGCAAGAAAGTTGCTGTTTCGTTCGAAGATGTGATACAAAGAGCAACATTGATTGACTTGGTTCAGTGCATTGAGAGTCAACGTTCAATTGATCCTCCTCCCCAGGAGGTGATCCGTAAATATTCACCTTCCCTGGACCAGGAAAGACTTTCGCGAGTTGGAGTCGACATCGGATCGGTGGAAGATGTGTATCCCCTGTCTCCTGTGCAGCGAGGAATCCTCCTGAGCCAACAACAGAACCCAGAAAGCTACCAGCTACGTATCACCTGCGAGGTATTGTCCTCACCAGGAGATAAGGTTGATCGACATCGCTTGCTGGATGCGTGGCAACAAGTCACTGCCCGGCACCCTGCGCTGCGGACTATTATGATCGAAAGTGAAACGGAAGACGGCCTGTTCGACCAGCTGGTCCTGCGCGATAGCCAAGCGAGGGTTTTGGAATGGAAACAAAAAAGCGAGAAGGCCTTTTGGGAAGCGCAGGCCGATTTTACTCGGACAGATACTGCGCTGCAACCACCAGTGGTGTTCATAGTCTCCGCCACGGATGATGGCAAGCACTTTGTCACTGTCGACATAAGCCATGCCCTGGTCGATGGGGTCTCCATCTTGGTCTTGTTACGCGACCTCTGTCTTGCATACGATGACAAACTCACGAAGGGTCGTATAATCAAATACTCTTCGTATATCGACTATATCCAACAGCTGTCCGTGGATTCTTCATTGGAATACTGGACTAAGCACTTGGAGGATGCGATCCCCTGCCACATTCCAACTCTCAACGACGACCTCCTCGTTGAGGGTCAGCCAGGCGAGCTGAAAGTGGATATTCAGGGCGTGGACGCGCTATACGAGCTTTGTGCCGCGAAGAACTTCACTCCGGCCACTGTTTTCCAAGCTGCATGGGCCCTCGTCCTCCGGGCCTATACGGGGCAGGACGATGTCTGTTTTGGCTATCTTACTGCAGGGCGCGAGATGCCTGTGACTGAGGTCAGTGAGGCAGTTGGTGTGTTCATTAACATGATGGTCTATCACACGCATATCTCTCCCGAGACCACGATCGCTTCTCTCGTGAAGGAAACCCAGCAGAGCTTTTTGGGAGGCCTTCCCCATCAACATTGTTCGGTCGCTGAAATCCAACATGCTTTGGGGCTTTCCAAGCCGCTATTCAACACCATCATGTCACTGCAGAGTGCCTTAGGGGAGGACATATTCGGTGGAGAGGCTGATGGGAGGGTAGGTTTCAGGGTCGTGGGTGAATTGGACCCAACAGAGGTAAGTCCTGGGAGAGATTATCCTCCTTCCCTCACTCACAGACGTTCTGACTGGGCCTAGTATGATGTTTCGGTCAATATATTTGTCTCTAAGGAACGAGTTTCTCTGACTCTTCGACATTACCGGGCAATTCTCAGCGATGCGATGGCTGAGAACGTCCTGGCAACATTTTGCCGGGCCATCGACATCGTGGTTCATCAACACACATCCGTGCTAAGCGACTCGGACATGATGAGCGACCGGGATCGATCTCAGATCGCACGCTGGAATAGCCACGAATGGGCTGACCTTCATGTCTGTGTTCATGATTTGATTTCCGAACAAGTGCTCGCTCGCCCTCAGGCAGTCGCCATCGACGCCTGGGATGGCAGCTTTACTTATGAAGAACTTGATTCCATCACCAGTGCACTTGCTCAACGGCTGGTGCAAAAGGGTGTCAAACCCGAATCTCTGGTGCCAATTGGATTTCCTAAATCCCGCTGGACGGTTGTCGCCCAGTTGGCCGCGTTGAAAGCCGGGGGAGCGTGTGTTGCCTTTGATCCCGAGCATCCCAGAAGCCGACGGGAGCAAATGGTTCAGCAATGCGATGCTACTATCGCTATCGTCGCAGAAGGCAACGAGTTGCTATTTGAAGGACTTGTACCACTTGTGATCGTCCTTGGGGCGAAGACCATCGGTACCCTGCTCCAATGCCAGGGAGCTTCCACCCTTCCTTCCGCTGCACCTGCAGTCTCGCCCTCCAATCCAGCCTTTGTTGTTTTCACATCCGGCAGTACTGGTAAGCCAAAGGGGATTGTCCTGGAGCACCATGCAATCTGCAGCAGTGCAAAGGCTCATGGTCCCGCCATGAATTATGGCCCGGATGCCCGAGTCCTGCAATTTGCCTCGTACACATTCGATGTCAGCATCGGTGAGACTTTCACTTGTTTAATGAGTGGTGGCACGCTTTGCATTCCCAGCGAGGATGAACGGATGAATGATTTGGCCGGAGTCATCAACAGGATGAACGCCAAAGTTGTATATCTCACACCCTCCGTGGTGAGTCTGCTACATCCATCGCAAGTGCCCGGAGTCCACACCCTGGCGCTGGGAGGCGAAGCCGTGCGAGAGAATAACATTACCAGCTGGGCCGAAAACACCAACCTAGTGAACATCTACGGCCCAGCCGAGTGCTCAGTGTGGTCAACAGGCCTGCAAGGTGTGCCGAAATCGGCATCTCCACGTAACATCGGCTACGGTCTCGGCGCCAGGATGTGGATTACCAATGTGGAAGATCCAAGTACACTCTGTTCAGTCGGTGCGGTCGGCGAGCTTTTAATCGAAGGACCAATTGTTGCTCGAGGATACCTGAAAGACGATACTAAAACAAGCGCTGTATTTATTCAACCCCCTGCATGGTGGTCGAAGTATCACAGCTCGAGGCCTGACCACGACTTCAAGATCTATCGAACTGGTGACCTTGCCAGGTACAACTCTGACGGCTCCATTCATTTCATTGGCCGTCGGGACCATCAAGTAAAGCTACACGGGCAGCGTGTGGAAATGGGCGAGATCGACCGGACATTGCTGATGCACGAAAAGGTTCAGAATGCCTTGGCAATAGTGCCTACCAACGGCCAACTGGCAGGTAAGCTAGTGGTGGTGCTGAGCTGGAATGACGAGGTTCATGCTCTCAGTAAGGCTGGAATCGAGTTGCGAGGGGATTCCAAGGTAGATATATCACTAGTGCGAGAATGGCTCGCGACGAGGCTCCCTGCCTACATGATTCCCTCCACCTGGCTTGCTGTGCAGTACATCCCGGTCACGAAAAATGGAAAGTCCGATCGCCCATCCGTGGTTGCTTGGGTGGAGGACTTGCAGCAAGTTGATGACGACGTCACACCGAGTTGTAGCTCCAACGACCCCGATAACAGTCCGATGAACCAGATGGAAACAGATATCAGGGAGGTTATCAGCTCGGTACTCAATCTTCCTCTGTTGGGGGTTCCCATGAACCGCAGTTTCATGGCTTTGGGAGGAGATTCAATTACAGCAATGCAGACCTCTTCCCGGTCTCGAGCACGTGGCATCCAGTGTGCTGTCAAGAGCATCCTGAAGAGCAAATCAGTCCGTCAGATTGCCGCCGAGGCGACGATTCTCGCCAACCCTGGTGGGTCAACAAAGAGTGGCGGTCAAGCTTTCCATCTCCTACCAAGCATGCGGCCATCTGACCTTGACGAATGGGTCAAACGATTGGGATACACAGGACTCCCTGACATTGAAGATGCCTATCCCTGCTGCCCAATGCAGGAAGGCATCCTGATCAGTCAAGCGCAGACACCCGAGACGTACAAATTCTCAGCCGTCTGTGCTATCCGGGCAGTAGATACAATGAAGCCATTGGAAATGAACCGGCTCCAAATAGCGTGGAGGCGTGTCGTCGCCAGTCATCCTGTCTTGCGCACCTTTTTCGTTGAGGGACTATCAGGAGAAGCGATGTACAGTCAAATTGTACTGAGGGAACATACTCCCCGAATTGAGAGCGCCAATAGCCTGGAAAGTCTGTTGCGTTATCATCAGGAACACCCCGTCGACTACAACGAATGCGTTCCCCCGCACCGTATGACTGTCTTTGAGGATAAAGGTGCACTGTACTTCAACTTAGAGATAAGTCATACTTTGATTGACGGCGCATCAATGCCCCTCCTACTGGGAGATATCAGAGCGGCCTACGACAGTGAGATTTCCCCTGGTCCTCTCTTCAGTGAATATATCGCCTTCTGGCAGCGACAGTCTCGGGAGACTACCACCACGTTTTGGACCGAATACTTGGAAAATATGCAGCCAGCTATGTTCCCATCCCTACTGGATAAAATCGTCCCCGAAAAGGCGCTCCGCGTGGTTAAAATGCCAGTTACTGACAGCATGTTATCTCACCTCAACACTTTCTGCAAAGACAACGAGTTGACCATTGCAAATGTATTCCAGGCGGCCTGGGCGCTGGTACTGCGGGCTTACACCAGAAATGTGGACGTGGTCTTTGGCTATCTGTCATCAGGGCGTGATGCTGACGGCCTCGATTTGGATCACGCCGTGGGTCCATTCATCAACATGTTGCCCTGTCGAATCCAACTCGATGACTCTTCGAAATTGATCGAGGTCGTGAGAACAATAAATAGTGACTTTTTGGACTCTCTGCCGCATCAACACACCTCGCTGGCAGAAGTTCAACATCATTTGCGACTCTCTGGAGAGCGTTTGTTCAACACCACCCTTTCACTCCAACGATCCATGGTAGAATCCGATGAAAGAAGCAGTAGCATCGCTATCGAGTATTTGGGTGGTGCGGATCCAACGGAGTATGACCTAGGTGTGAGTATCACGGTCGGAGACGCTGTCATTGATGTCGATATCAATTACTGGACGAGTTTCATGTCAGATGAGAAAGCTAGCATGTTAGCCTCAACATTCAAGACAATTCTCACTAGCCTAGTGGCCACACCGACCAAGGAAATCCGAGACATTGACTTGCTTGGTGACCAACAACACCAATACTTGATGGCTCTCAATGACAACGGCGAAGTTCCAGAGACTATCGCAGGGTGCATCCACGATGAGGTCCATCGACAAGCTCTTGCCCATCCATCCGCACCCGCCGTGGAGGCTTGGGACGCATCATTCACGTACGCGCAGTTGGAGCAATTGTCCAACAAGTTAGCGACCAAGCTTGCGGCTATTGGGGTTGGACCTGAGCATGTGGTGGCCCTCTGCTTTGACAAATCTGCATGGGCTGTCGTGGCCATGCTGGCAGTTCTCAAGGCCGGCGGTGCCTATACTTCCATGGGCCCATCCCATCCTAGGTCGCATCTGGCACGAGTTATCCTGGCTACCAAGAGTCTTGTCGTTCTGGCAGGATCAAAAGCGTACGGAAGCTTGGTGGGGGACCTGGTGGATCATGTTATCGTCGTGGAGCCTTCTCTGTTCCCATCACTTCTTGATCATGATTCGGGAATCATTCAAAATGTCTCTCCGGATAATGCTGCAATGATCAACTTCACCTCGGGCAGTTCAGGGAAACCCAAGGGCATTGTGGTCCGCCACAGCGGTGTATGCTCAATGATAGCCCACAACGCGGACATGGGCATTGATCGATCCACTCGTGTCCTGCAATTCTCCGCGTATACCTTTGACACCAGCAACGGGGAGATTTTCTTCACCCTGTCTGTTGGAGGATGTGTTTGTGTTCCATCGGAGGACGACCGGGTCACTGATCTGGCTGGGGCAGTGACGCGATTGGGAGTGACCTATGCATTCCTGACTCCCTCGTTGGTCATCTCCCTGTCACCAGAGACACTTCCTACATTGAAGACACTCGTACTCATCGGAGAAGCTGTTCCCACTGATCTTCCACGCAAATGGCAAGACCATGTTCGTGTGCTTAACAGTTATGGCCCGGCTGAGTGCACCGTGATGTCCTCCTTCGCTGTTTTGGAAGATGACATGCCAGTGACCAGTATTGGACGAGCCCATGGCTGCCTGTTCTGGGTCACTGATCCCGAAGACAGCCAGAGACTCGTTCCTGTCGGCTGCGCTGGGGAGCTGCTTATCGAAGGACCTATTGTCACTCGCGGATATCTGGATCCGAAGCTGACCGCTAAGGCGTTCATTCCCCCTCCAGCATGGCGCGGACAGACGACCAGTGGGTCGCGACTGTACAGAACGGGGGATCTTGTCAGAATCCTTCCGGATGGAAACATGCTGTTCTTGGGCAGAGCTGATGGGCAGGTCAAACTAAACGGACAGCGTATCGCCACATGGGCCATCGAGGAGGATATCAATCGTCACCACCTAGTCCATCAGACAGCTCTTGTCATGCCTAGCCAGGGACCATGCAAGAAGAAGCTGGTTGCACTGGTGACTTTTGAGAACGAGGTATCTGCACAAGATGTTGTTACCGAAGGGGTTGTACCTTTCAGTGATGATGCCAACAAGGACCAAGCCATCGAGCGGATCGCCTCCATTCGGGCACGTCTCGCGGAAATTTTCCCCAGTTACATGATGCCGTCCGTTTGGCTGCTGTGCTCCAGCCTTCCCTTAACCGCATCAGGAAAGCTCGACCGGCTTACGGCCAAGAGCTGGGCGGAGAGTATGGAGCAACAGACATATTTCAATGCACTGGCTGAGAAGGAGGAGCAAATTGATCCCGCCGACGCTGGTATTCCCAGATCCAACGCCACAGAGCGTTTGCAGGGGATTGTCGGTCGTGTTTTGAATCTGCCGCTGAGCCAAGTGTCTCTCCAGCGATCCTTCTTCAATCTTGGTGGCGATTCGATTACCGCGATGCAGCTGGTTGTGACGTGTCGAAATGAGGGCCTGAAGCTACTGTTCAAAGACGTTATGCGTAGTGCTAGCATCGGAGCCCTGGCTGACTCTGTGCAGATGGTCGATCATGTCAATGTCTACCACCACAGGGACCAGCTAGACACGCCGTTTGACCTGACCCCCATCCAGCAATTCTATTTCCAGAATATATCCCAAGGAAGTCATGAAGCGGCAGCAAATCAATTCAATCAGAGTTTCCTTTTCCGCTTGACCTCCGACGTGCCCGTGGAGCAGTTGAGGGGTGCAGTTGACAAAGTTGTCCAGCGTCACTCGATGCTGCGAGCTCGATTCCGACAGTCGCACAACTCACAATGGAAGCAAATATTGATCGCCCATAGCGCTCTGGCGTATCGATTCAGGCAACATGCGGTGGAGAGCGAACAAGAGGCGCTCGATTTGGCACTGCATGCGCAGGAAGAACTCGATATCCAGAATGGACCTGTCTTCGGCGTGGAACACTTTTCTATTCCGGGCCAGAGTCCACTGCTCTTCCTAGTAGCTCACCATCTGGTCATTGATTTGGTGTCGTGGCGCATCATCTTCCAGGAACTTCAAGACTCAATCGCTGGGGAGGTCTCTCAAGCATCCTCTCCTCCATTCTCTTTCCAGCAATGGCAGCAACTGCAGACCGAATATGCCGCCGAGCATCTCCCACCGAGTAAAGCTCTACCCTACATAATTCCCAGGGCAGACTATGCTTACTGGGGCATGGAAGATGTTCCCAACTTTGCTGGCGACAACATCCAAATCTCTGCTGTATTGGCACCGCGGGAGAGTGAAGCTTTACTGACCGGTTGCCACCAGGCGATGAGAACAGAGCCTCTCGACATTCTCATTACAGCTCTGTTTGCCTCATTTATGCAAACTTTCCAACGGGCTCCGCCTGCCATCTTCAATGAAGGCCACGGCCGTCAGCCGTGGACCAGTGACATCGACCTCTCCGACTCGGTGGGCTGGTTTACCACCGTTTTCCCATTCTTCCTATCCGGACTAAAGCCAAATACCCCTAATAGGGAGATTGCTCGAGGTGTCAAGGACCAGAGGGGCGCTCTTCCCGCCAACGGGTGGTCCTACTTCACATCAAGGTATTTGAACGAGGACGGTGTGAAGGCCTTCGCCGACCACATGCCCGTGGAAATTGTCTTCAATTATCTCGGATTATACCAGGGATTGGAGCGTGCCGAAGGCATCTTCCAGCTGGTGCCGTTCAACAAAGGCGATGTGGGATCTGCGGTGCGCCGTTATGCCCTGTTTGAGATCAATGTCTACGTGATCAATGGATCTACGCATATCTCTTTCACGTTCAATCGTCATATGAAGCACGTGGACCGTATAAACAGGTGGCTCGAGAACTACACAGCCTCTTTGAAGGATATTTCTCAGAGTCTTGTTGCGGCGAACTTCACTCTTACCAAGAGTGACTACCCTCTTCTCGACATCTCATATCCCGATTTGGATAGGTTGCAGAACTCTACGGTACCAGACCTTGGACTGAAATTGGATGATATTGAGGATCTGTATCCATGCTCTCCGTTGCAAACAGGTATCCTGCTCAGTCAACTTCGCCTTGAGGATGCTTACCTCTACCACGCCATCATGCGGATGGACTCTTGCGCCGGCGTTTCTCTAAATGCAAATCGACTCGCTTCAGCCTGGCAGCAACTTGTCGATCGTCATACGATCTTACGGACAGTTTTCCTTAAAGGGATCACACAGCGACCGTTCGACCAAATGGTTCTCCGCAGCCACCGCGCTGTATCTCCGGTCCTGACTGCGCAGTCAAACAGCCAGGCTCTGGATCTCCTCAAGAACTATGAAAAGCTGCTACCATCGATGACCGAACCGCCTCATCGCTTGACCATAGTTCAGTGTGCAGAAGGCCCTGTCTACTTCCGGCTTGACATAAGTCATGCTCTTTTGGATGGAACTGCAATGTCGGTACTGATCAAGGACCTCGCATCTGCCTACGGAAACCAGCTCTCCGTGTCACCAGCTATCCCCTACAGTGATTATATCGCATACATCCAATCACAGCCGGCGGCGGATGGCCTAGAGTTCTGGTCAGATCATCTGGCCGATGCCAAACCGTGTCATTTCCCATCTCTGCTAGTGTCTAGCGAAGTGGAACCAGAGATGAGAACTATCGATGTCACGGTGCCTGACCACTGGGAGGTGCGTGCATTCTGCCAGGAGAACAACATTACACTAGCCAATGTGATCCGATTGGCATGGTCCCTCGTCCTTGCCGCGTATACCGGGGAGGAACACGTTTGCTTCGGCTACCTCACAGCGGGCAGAGAGGTTCCTTTGCCAGGCGTTGAAAGTGCCGTCGGTCCTTTCATCAATATGCTGGTTTGTGCGACAAATATTGGGCAAATCAGCCAGAAGTCAGTCGTTACGGAGTTGCAAGACCTACACGATGAATATCTCAAGATGCTTCCGTATCAACATGTCGGTTTGGCCGAGATCCAGCACGCGCTGGGTGTGACAGGCCAATCATTGTTCAACACAGTAGTGAGCTTCCAGCGTCGTGATGTTGGGATGCTGGTGCTGGACGATCTGCAGCTGACATATCTTGATGGACTCGATCCCACAGAGGTAAAATATTTTCCACTCGGGGCTGTGAATCGGTGGATAACTAATACTATATATTCTCCTAGTACGATATCAGTGTCAATGTCGCCGATACCGACCACGGTTTCACGGTAGATTTGGGGTATCTCACTTCACGCCTTTCCCCGGAATATGCAAACCATGTGGCAGGGGCTCTCTCCGCTGCGCTTACATCAATTTTTTCCCGCCCTTCATCCACGGTAGACTCCGTTGATATTTTCGGCTTCGCAGCCCGGAAGCAGGTCTTGGAGTGGAATTCCTCTATTCCTCCGATTGTGGAGGACTCTTTGCATTCACTCTTCCAGCGCAATGCAAATGCGTCTCCAAATGCACCGGCCATTGCTTCCTGGGATGAACACATGACCTATGCGCAGCTGGACAAGAAGTCATCCCAGCTCGCCCATCTCCTCGTCAACATGGGCGTGGCCTCAGAGGACCTCGTTCCAATTTGCTTTGACAAGTCAGTTTGGGCAATAGTCTCCATGCTTGCTGTTCTTAAAGCGGGGGCAGGCTTTGTGCCTTTGGATCCCTCCAGTCCAGCCAGCAGACTGGAACTAATCATACAGCAGACAGCTTCCACGTTGGTGTTGACTTCCCAGGAAAAGCTGGCTTTGGTAGTCGATCTGATCCCCAAGGTGCTGGTAGTTTCCGCCAATGCCAGCATCTGGGATGATGAGAATTCTTCCGTATTGAATGGCCTGGTCTCACCCCTGAGTGTCGCATACGTTCTGTTCACCTCAGGCAGTACTGGAACTCCAAAGGGTGTCGTGATGGAGCACACGGCGGCTAGTACCAGCGTAATCCACCATGGACAAGAAATCAGATGCAGCGCTGCCACGCGAATGTTCCAATTCGCGGCATTCACCTTCGATGCATGCATTTTGGAGATTTTCACAACTCTGGCATACGGTGGGTGTATTTGTCTCCCATCTGATGCTGAGCGAATGAGTGATATTGCCGGCTCCATGACCAGATTGAATGCCAATACCTCCTTCCTCACTCCCTCCGTTGTGCGTCTTCTTCGACCGGAGCAAGTGCCGACTCTGAAAACGCTTATCCTTGGAGGAGAGGCATTGCATCAAGACAACATCCAAACCTGGTCAGAGAGTCTGCGTCTCATGAACGGCTACGGGCCAACCGAAACCTGCGTTTTCTGCGTCATGAAGACCTTCGCAGACAGGAATGACCGGTGCGATGTCCTTGGTCGTGCTGTGAGCTCTGTTTCTTGGATTACTCGTCCAAACAATCATGAACAGTTGGCTCCAGTCGGGGCCATTGGCGAGCTTTTGGTGCAAGGGGGCACATTGGCTCGAGGCTACCTCCACGACCAGACAAAAACCGAGAGAGTGTTCATTGAGAATCCGGGGTTCTGTCCGACGATGGATGGTTCCATTCAGCGATTTTACAAGACAGGAGATCTGGTCCGCTATAACATCGATGGGACCATCACATACTTGGGCCGTAGAGACACACAAATCAAGCTCCGTGGTCAACGAATTGAGCTCTCCGAGATTGAACATCAGATCAACCGTCATATCGCGTCAAACACCCAAATTGCGGTCGAGGTCGTGGTCCCTCATGGAGACCAAGAGCAAGCCCTTCTAGCTGTATTTGTCTTCAAGCCAGTTAGGCCAGCGGACAGCGAGCTCCTTGGAGAAGTCACAGCAGAAACACGAGCCTGGGCATTGGATCTTAAGGCTCAGCTCGCTCGGGTTCTTCCACCATACATGCAACCATCTCTCTATGTTCCTACCAACTGGATGCCAACAACCTCCGCAGAGAAGCTAGATCGGAGGTCACTTCGCGATGCTGTGGCCAAGCTGAGCGATGGTCAGTTGAAGGGTTATTCTCTTCGCGAAGATGGTCGCCGGGCGCCTCAAACTGTATCCGAGAGGAAGGTGCAGGAACTCTGGCATCGCATCCTGAAAGTTTCCCTGGACGAAATTCGGTCAGAGGACAACTTCTTCCAAATGGGCGGAGATTCCATTGCAGCCATGAAAATGGCCGCTACTACAGAGGAGGACTTCCCCATCACTGTCATGGATATCTTCCAGTATCCCGTGCTGTTCGAGTTGGCCACCGTGATGGCTGCCAAAGGGTTCGCTGATGGCCACGAACGTCTGTCTTTGAAGCCATTTGAACTCCTGAATGGCATTGCAGGGGTTTCTGGGATCGTGGATGATATTAGCCATCAGTATCTCATCCCATCCGAGTCAGTCGAAGATATATACCCGTCTAGCCCTCTTCAGGAGGGTATGATGGCGCTTTCCATGCTCAACCCCAATTCCTACATTTTGCGACGAGTTCTCCGCCTGGGTCCTAGTCTGGATGTTGCTCGATTCCAATCAGCCTGGGAACTGGCCGCCCAGAAGAACCCGATCTTGCGCACGCGCTTCGTGCCGACTCCAAATGCCGGGTTTGTCCAAGTTGTGGTCAAAGGCAGTATTGACTGGAGAAGGGCGGCGGATCTGGAACAGTATCTGGAGCGGGACCGGGCCGAGGGGATGGTCTATGGGGCTGCACCAGTGCGGTATGGTCTCACAGAAGACGGGTACTTCATATGGACCGCACATCACGCCGTGTACGACGGCTGGTCGCTGCCGTTGATCCTCGACCAGGTCCAATCCGCCTATGAGCACGGTCGCTGTCCGGATTCCACTCCATTTAATACCTTTATCAAGCATCTACAAGCCAGCAATGGTCAGTCGACTCAATCTTTCTGGGCAGAGCAACTGTCCGGTCCCCGTCCATCGACGTTCCCCAAGCTTCCCTCGTCGTCATACCGACCTTCTGTGCGCGGCAAGGTGCAGCACGAAATCCCCGTGCCACACCCTGCAGACTCCACTATCCTCAGAACCACCATCTTGCGAGCCGCCTGGGGTCTGCTTCTTTCCCGGTATGCTGATAGCGACAATATTGTGTTCGGCATGACCCTCTCCGGTCGCAATGGTCCAGTCTCTGGTGTTGATACCATGATCGGACCCACCATTACAACAGTGCCTGTGCGGATGAAGATCACCCCAGCACTCACTGTCAGTGAGTTCCTTGCCCAGGTCCAGCAACAGTCGACGGATATGATTCCTCATGAACATTTCGGTTTGCAAAATATTGCCGGCATCAGCCCGGACTGTGCGCTGGGAATCGAATTCCAGAACCTATTCGTCATCCAACCAGTGTCAGACGGCACTGCTACTGCAGATCTCTTGCCCGGCGTGGAAGAAGTTGAGCTGCCTCTGGAGGACTTTGACAGTTATCCTCTGGTGGTTGAATGCTTCATAACCGACGACAAAATAATCGTTGAGACCCGCCATGATGATAATGTTCTCTCGGCCTGGCAGGTGCAGACTATCATGCATCACTTCGAACATATCTTGGAACAGGTCACGCAAATACAAAATCAGGAAGCGCAGGTATCCTCTGTGGATCTCTTCGGCACTCACGATCTCGAGCAGATCATCCAGTGGAATGGACAGTATCCGGAAATTGTAGAGTCAACTGTACCAGAAATATTCTCCAATCAGGTGGCAGAACGGCCAGATGCCTTGGCAGTTGACGGCTGGGACGGAAGTCTGACATACGGTGAACTTGACCACCTTTCGACAACCCTTGCTCACCATCTCGTCTCCCTCGGAGTCGGTCCAGAGGCTCTTGTGCCTCTGTGCTTTGACAAGTCACGATGGGCTGTCGTCGCACAGATGGCCGTCATGAAAGCCGGCGGTGCTTGTGTCAATCTCGATCCTGCCCACCCCCAATCTCGTCTCGAGACCATTGTTAAAGATGCCCAGGCTACAGTCCTTCTGACGAATCCTCGTCATGCCCATGTGCTCGGGGCCTCGAGCGGGTTGCAAACAGTGATTGTGACAGAGCACTTGATTTCGAATCTAAAAGACCTGACGCACGAGTTGCCAACTGTCAGCCCTCGCAACGCGGCATATGTCCTTTTCACTTCGGGAAGTACTGGTAAGCCCAAGGGTATCGTAATTGAGCATGGCTCGCTCTGTTCAAGCTCCAAAGCCCACGGAACACGCTGGGGGATTGGCCCGGGGACTCGACTCTTGCAATTCGCTGCGTACACATTTGATGTGAGTTGTGCGGATATATTCACCACATTGCAAAGAGGTGGCTGTATCTGCGTACCGTCGGAGGAGCAGCGTCTGAATGATCTCTCGGGAGCAATCAGCACCTTCCAGTGCAACTGGGCCTTCTTGACTCCCACAGTCGCTGCTCTGCTACCGGCAGGCAATCTCCCGTCACTGAGAACTCTGGTTCTCGGCGGCGAGGCTTCCACGCGCGACACTATTGCCAAGTGGCACAATGTGCTCGACCTCATGATCTGCTACGGTCCCGCAGAGTGCTCGATATATTGTTCTGGTGCTCCTCCAGCCATCGCGACCAGTGATCCGGCGAACCTCGGTGCAGCCATTGGGGCTCTGTATTGGATTGCTCACCCCCAGGACTCTAACCGCCTGACGCCCCTAGGTTGTGTTGGAGAACTTCTTTTGCAAGGCCCAACCGTCGCCCGAGGCTATCTTCATGATGCCGTAAAGACGGCCCAGGCATTCGTCTCGGACCCTGTTTGGGCACCCTTTCCAGGTTCTCGATTCTATCGTACGGGTGATCTGGTCCGCTACAATGAAGATGGCACGATCCGCTTTGTGGGTCGCAAAGACACTCAGGTCAAGGTCCGTGGCCAACGCGTGGAACTCGGTGAAATCGAGCATGCCATTCGTCTTGCAATGCCCAGTCTTGCCCACGCGACCGTGGATGCGGTGCAAGATCCTAGTCGTCCCCGGCAGATTGTGGTGGCTTTCTTGCATTATAGCAGTCGAAGTGGCCCTGTCGAGCTCAACGGCATGTCTGACAAACTGCAAGAAGAGCTCGTCACCCTGCAACAGACCCTCAGTCAACAGCTCCCATCGTACATGATCCCATCCATGTTTATCCCCCTTTCCCGTGTGCCTTTGACCATGAATGGCAAGGCTGATCGTCAGCAATTACGCGAACTCGCGACATCCCTCTCTCAAGAGGATATCTCAGCCTTTTCGTTGGCCAACACCGTGAAGCAGGAACCGACCACGGCGATGGAAACGCAGCTCCGTGCATTATGGGCCAAGGTCTTGCAAGTTGAAGAGAATAGCCTGGGCAAGAATGATCATTTCCTCCGGTGCGGTGGAGATTCCATTCTTGCGATGAAGCTCACGAGTCATGCGCAATCTGCAGGGTTCAGCTTGACCGTCCAGGACATCTTCCAAACTCCAGTTCTCGAGGCGATGGCAGCTCTCATCTCCCAAAAGTCACTGCAAGTGGTTGCACCACAGTTGACTGTATCCTATACTCCCTTCTCTCTCATCGATGACTTTTCCCTCTCCGATTTGCTTCCTAGCATGGCGCCCTCTATACACCCGGAAAACATTGCAGACATTCTCCCGGCGTCTGATTTCCAGGCCTCCGCGATTGCCCACTCCATGATGAAGACACATGGCTTGGTAAATTACCTCTTCCTCGACGGTAAAGGCGAGGTCCCATGGGACCTAGCATTTATTCAGGAAGCATGGACGCTCTTCCTTCAAACTCACCAAGTTCTCCGGACTGTATTTGCCGCCCACGGAGACCGCTTCTACCAGGTGGTACTCAAAGACATCGCCCAACCCCTCGGGTGGTATCAGGTGGAAGAAGAGATCGGACCGTTCTGCCTCACGTTATGCAAAGATGATGTCGACAAAGACCTACCTTTAGGCAGTCCATTGACCCAATTGACTGTTGTCAGTAACGAAAAACACCATCGGATCATTCTCCGGGTTTCTCATGCCCAATATGATGGTGTCTGTTTACCGCGCATCTGGCAGAGTTTCCAAGAAGTGCTCTCTGGTCGCACACCTGCTCCAGAGATTCCATTCTCCAACTTCATCGCCAATATCCATCCTGCTAGCCAGGACTCCCAAATATACTGGCAGGATGTCTTGTCGAACTCCACCATGACCCCCATTGTCGCGCAATTTAAACCGCAATATCGGAATGTATACGACCTGCACCTGACACGGACAATCCCGATTGCCTCCCAGTCCGGCTCTGGAATTACCTTTGCAACCATTTTGAAAGCTGCCTGGGCTCTGGTCCTCTCTTCCTTATCCGACAGCACAGACGTCGTCTTTGGCCATGTCGTTTCAGGTCGGAATATCCCTCAACTCAATATTGAGCAGGTGGTCGGTCCTTGTCTCAATATCCTCCCTACCCGTGTCGTGATCGACCCGACTGCGACGGTAAATGACCTTCTGGACGCAGTGCAGGCTCAGCATACGGCTCACATGGCTCACGAGTCGCTGGGTACCCGCGAGATTGTTCGAAGATGCAGCCCCTGGCAACCATCCACTCGCATGAGTAGTATCGTGCAGCATCAAAACATTGACCAAGATGCGACGGTGACCCTTGACAATCAGAAATATTTGGTTGGTGATTTCTGTCCCGCAGCGGATGAGGCAGACATTGCCATTAAGACCACCCCTCTTGACAACAACCAGATGGAGGTCCTTCTCATCACCTCGTCGCGCTCGGTTCAGGAATCCATGGCAGCGGTGCTTTTAGATCGTCTTTGCAACACAATTCATGCTATCTGTGACTCCACAGATGCTCAAATCGTGGTCTCGAAATTGATTCATTCTGAGGCCGTCCTTCCCTTGCCGAGTCCAGGGGTCTCCAACGGGGTGCATGAAGACTCTGCGACCGGTCGCGCCGACACGATTCCATCATTGGACGCAGATAAACTCTCTGCTGTTTATGACAGCTGGAGAATGATTCTAGCCCAGCCTGAATTGAAGTTGGACTTGGAATCCGACTTCTTCGCCGTCGGTGGTGACCTCGTCTCGATCGCGTTGTTGACCGCCTTCTGGCAGCGCCAGGGACATCAGGTAGCGGTCGAAGACCTCTGGGATCATTCGCAAGTCCGTGAAATGTTGGATGTCTTGATCCGGGCGCGTCACTAATTTTGGTTTTCTGAGATATTTACAGCGTGGTGTATCTGTTATTGCTTTGTTCTTCCAGTATATGGCGTTCATCTGGTGTTAAAAGGCCATCTTTCTTATTTCTGTCGCACAATATTTGTAGCATCTTGTTTATTCCCAAGTTCAATATACGTTCTATGTTCCTCTCTTTTTCTTCTCCTCCAATTGGTTAATATGATCTCCATAGATGCAGGAGAGATACCCATCCGCAGACCACCATATTATCTCGAACATTTCTTTCCTTTACGACTAAAGTAAATGAAGAGATGGATACTCTCAAAACTCTAAAGAATTACCTGCCTTGACAGCGAAGACTGAAACATGGCTACCTAAGTCTCACCCTAGTCAAAATAGCGTGCAATAACCCCAAATCCGACTGCCTAAACCGCTCTCAACACTTCTCTGTACTATCTCTTTAGTTGCGATTTGGAAGTGCCTATATATAGTTGGAGGGAGAGTGAAATGATCGAAATATCAAACATCAAAACTCAATCTCCCTCCTTCGAGTGTATGTTGCGACACCATGCATCTCCCCGTCGACCCTCAATTGACACTTCCGGATCTAATGGTGATGAAGGAGCTACTCAGTCAGAATGAACCAGAACATGAGCACAGCAGCACCAGCAAAGACACCATCCAGAAGCTGAATGCTCTAAATGACACCTCCGACCCCGACTTCGACCCCACGGTTTTCCAATTCTGGGAGACACATCTGCTGCGGGAAAAGCTGCCCCGGCCTATACGACAGTACCTCCTAGAGCCGTATATTTGCTGGGCCCAGGGTATCGTGCGCTTCCCAACTGACGTGGTGATGGTTACGCACCTCCTGCTTTACCTCACCACCTCCATCCCCAGCGCGCTCTGGCTCTACTGCTACCACTTCAGCTGGATCCACGGCCTTCTGCACTGGATCGTGCACGTATGGTACGCAGGGAGCTACACGCTCATGAAGCATCAGTACGTACACATGAACGGCGTGTTGGCACCTCGATATCGCCTGATCGACAACCTCTTCCCATACGTCGTCGATCCCTTGGTGGGCCACACATGGAATTCGTACTACTACCACCACGTGAAGATGCACCATGTCGAGGGCAATGGACCCCGAGATCTCAACTCGACCATGTGGTACGATCGAGACTCGATCACCGATTTCGCCCGCTATGTCTGCCGGTTCTTTTTCCTCGTCTCGCTGGAATTGCCGCTGTACTTTCTTCGCAAGGGCCAGTACTCTACTTCATTCAAGACGGCTTTCTGGGAGCTCAGTAACTACTTGGCCATCGCTCTGCTGTTGCGCTACGGTCATGCTCAGGCCACAATCTGCGTCTTCCTTTTACCCCTTTGGACACTTCGGGCGGGACTAATGGCGGGCAATTGGGGCCAGCACGCCTTTGTGGATCCTAATGATCCCTCGTCGGATTTCCGGTCTAGTATCACGTTGATCGATGTTGCCGTGAGTTTTCACCGGATGGAGTGCATTCCATTTCAGCCAGATTGCCTGAACTGACTTTTCTCTAGAGTAATCGATTTTGCTTCAACGACGGTTACCACACTTCGCACCATCTGCATCCCCGGCGCCACTGGAGGGAGCATCCGGTGGCGCTTCTTCGGGACCAGGAGCGCTACTCGGACGAGCGGGCGTTGGTATTTCAGAATATAGATTACCTCATGCTGACAGTTCACTTATTGCGAAAGAACTATGTGCACCTGGCTCAATGCATGGTTCCAATTGGTGCTGCGCAGAGAGCGATGAGTCTAGAGGAGCGGGCGTACTTGCTGCGCAGTCGGACCCGGCGATTCCCCGAGCTGCTTTTGGAACGGAGCAGCGCATTTAGGCGGCGATGAGGCTAGTGGGAGGGTCGGACATGGGTCTGGTTCGGCCGTTGGGAGGCGCAGTGCAAAAGCGAATGGCGTATTTAAGCGATCGGGCCACGAAAATCGAAAACTCCTTCGTGGGAATTTAGTGCGCCACGAGATTTTCTTTTGAAAAGGAGTGTTGTTCAAATAGGACTAAGACTAAGCACTACCCATGCCCAAGTGGATACGCGGGAATCTTCCGGTCTGCAATTACAATACTTACTTAATATAATCGAAATTAACCTTGGAACAGGTGTACTATACAGAATACAAGGAAATTTATATCGTGCATACATCATTGATTACATACCCACTTTCAATACAAAGTAACAAATACATAAGCACATACGTATATAACCTGTACGATGAAATACAGCCTACAGGGCTATATACCCGAGACATGGCGTTATTTAGGGCTAACTTGTCTTAGCGCTGACCACCATTAACCTAGCTCGGACTCACTAAGTGCTGACATGCATTAAACTTGCTTTAAACTTGGAAGGTTCCCGAGTGGCCAAGGCTGCAAGATATTATATAGTTAATTTATTACTTAACAATTAATCTAACGGTGTGCTTATTATTTGATTACTCTGTACAGAGTAATAATGGTTGCAATACGCAACATAACCAACATGCACGCGGGGCGGGAATCCACATTAGGAACAGCTAACTTATCTCATGCAGAGTCTCACAAGACTGGTTAGAAACGGCTGTCGCCTCGTAGAGTCCCCGGAACCGACTGGGAGGGTCCCGAGCTAGAAGTTCGCCTGGAGGGCCCAGTTCGACAATGGCCCCATCTGACACCACCGCGACGCGGTCAGCATCCAGAATAGTGGAGATGCGATGAGCAATTGTAATAACAGTGCGAGATGCAAAGTGATGGCGAATAATCTCTTGCATCGCTCGGTCCGTCTCCCGATCCACACTGGCTGTGACCTCATCCAAAACTACCACCGAGCCTGGACGAATCATGGCTCGAGCCAGACACAGCAGTTGTTGCTGCCCAATACTGAACAGGCCATCCGAGAGTTGGGCATGGATCCCGCCTCGCCAGGTCACTGTATCCCAGAGATGTACCTCCTTGAGTGCTGCTTCGATTGCCTGGTCATCGGTTGTTACACCGAAGGGATCGACATTCTCACGGATCGAGCCCGCAATGAGATGAGGAGACTGTGTGACACAGATTAGCCGGTTATATAGCGTGTCACGAGGCACAGTTGACACATCCACATCGTCAATGGTAATCATCCCCTCGGATGGGGTGAGTAGACGAAAGAGGCTAGTCGCGAGTGATGATTTGCCACTATAACACAAATGGTGAGTTAGCCAATGAGTAATTTTGAAGTGACGGTGAGCGACGTATCTAACCTTCCTGTCGCCCCACAGAGTGCGATTTTTTCCCCTGGAGCAATCGATAGAGTGAGGTTTCGAATCACCGGGTGAGGGGAGCCTTCATATTGAGCTGTCACATTTTGGAATTCAATCTGCCCCTTCTCAGGCCACCCTGCAGGAAGCACATTTTCAGTGCTATCGGCACCTGGCAACGGAGCATCTAGAGCAAATGCCCGAATGCGAGAAACCGCGCCGATGGAGATCTCCAGCTTGGTCCAGTTGGAGAGGAAGGCCTTGATACTGATACTTAACTGCACAATGTTCACCATCGCGATTCCCATGAACCCGGCGTCGACCTGCCCTTGAGTACGTACGCCAATGGCCACGACCATGATGGCTACCGCCGCCACCACTAGATCTAGCACAAGGTTCAACCAGCGCTGCACACAGTAGAGCAGATAGAACGGCTTTTGGGAGCGATCGAAGACTTCTCGATTACGATGGTCGAAATCCGCCTGCCACCCGAATGCCCGGATGGTGGTCAGACCGGAGATTAGCTCGAGGAATGTGGAGAACAAGGGCGCTTTGGCTTCAATGTCGAGCAGTCGAAGCTGACGGGCGGTCCGCAAATAGAACTTTTGAATTAGGTAGAAGACAGCCAGCAGAGCCGGCAGAGCAATGCCGAGCCATTTGGAGGTAATTGCAATAATGATCAGGCGGGCTGTACAAAGCAGTAATTCCACCGTAGTGTTGAATAGTGCTAGAGGCAGTTCCATATCCGACAATTGTAGATCCTGAGCGAAGCGATTCAGAGTCGTGCCCACATCTGTGGTCGAGAAGAATTGCAACGGTGCTTGAAGGACGGTAAGTAGGAGAGAGGCATGGAATCGCATTGAGGCCCGTGGCAGCATCCGCTCAGTAAGGTGCCTAGCAATCAGAATTAGGATATATGGTTTTGATAGCCAGGGATCAAGGAATGGGAATGGGAATCCTCATACCAGACTGCGACAGGGAGTGAGAGAATAGCTAGTGCAGACAGACCAGCATACCCGCCGAGATACTCCCCCATATAGGCGACAGTGTACTGATCGTCACGCTCCAGCCACCATTTAACCATAAATTCTGCAGGGAGGATTCGTTAATGGGAGATCAATATATTTAGGCCAATGGAACTTACGGGGTATGGTGAGTCCCACGACGAAGAGAGTGCAGGCAGCGAAAAATATCGACGCGCTGAAGGGATGAACTGTCTGAATGTAGTATTTGTATACCGCTGTATCACCAGTCCGTCGATCCTCTCCTGTCGGCGCTTCCTCCATCGAAAGAACCCGGGAGATTTCCAGGCCGGTGTCGTTAGATGTTCCAGCACTTTGATCCTTCTTCGAGGCGCTAAACACCATTTCCTTGGCGATTGCGATGACCTCGCTGGAAGCGCCTTCGTCTACAATGCGACCATCTGAGTCCAAAATGATGATTTGATCCGCATATGCGAGACGTTGTACTATTCTTGTCAGTCCTTTCTGGCTTATATGACCAATTTAGCGATGTTACTGACCGGCATGAGTGGCCAAGATGACAGTGGTCTCCGACTCCTTCAAAAGCCCATCTGGCCCGAACAGGTTATGAAACAGATGCTCTTCAGTCTTTGCATCCAGCCCACTGAACACATCGTCCAGCAGAAGGAGCTTTTCCCGGGCATAAACTGCGCGTGCAATTGCCTGTGGGCATGGTTAGTATATAGCAATGATCCACTCTATTTCCCACCTACCAATCGAGCCCTTTGGCCACCACTCAGAGTCATGCCGCTGTTGCCGACCCATTCTTGATCCCTGTGAGGAAATCCGGCAATGTCATCTTGGATCAGACACATCTTCACCACTTTGTCATACCACGGCTGGTTATACACACTAGTGCCCAGGATGTTGCATCGAATGGTGGCATTGGTGATCCATGGCGTCTGACTGCAGTAACCTATGCGAGGCACTGACACTTCCATCCGGCCATCACGGCGACTCACTTCCCCGAGGATGGCCAGCAACAGCGTGGTCTTGCCACAGGCCACTGGGCCAACCACGAAGTTGATACTGGACGACCGAACCTCGAAACTCAGATCCTTCAGGATCATAGGTCTTTCGGAGTCCCAGCCCGCATTGAATCCCTGAGCTATCACCATCTTCGGTTGCACCTTTTCGTCTAGGATTGCACATGGTAGGTCTGGTGGATAAGACACTCGGCGGTTTTCACCGGAGGTTCCAGTAGGCTTCGATAGATACTCGCCAATGCGAGCCACGGCGCCTAAGGCGGTGACCAACCCTGCAATAGCATCAAGAATGAGGGCCATAGGTGACTGCAAGAGCGCGAATAGGGATAACGCGGTGTAGGCCTTGTCATAGTTTAACATGGGGAAGCCATTTCGTTTCGCCAATAGGCTGTACATAGTGAATGCCAGGAGCGGGCCGGAGGAGGTCGTGGTATAGGCTACCGATCAGTCAGCTGTCCGCGCAGGGGAAGATTTACACGTTCGGTTTGCCAGAACTCACAAAAGGTGACAATCAAAGTCAACGCTCGCTTGAATGGAGTCGACTCGGACACCTCCTTTGCCCGCAGACTTCGGAGCTTGTCGGCCATCAACTCTTGCAAGCCGCCCAGTCTCACCTCCTTCATGTTCTTCAGCATTTCCGACGTCACCTGCACCCTGTTTTGGATGGCCTGGAGCCAGCGTTGCTGCCGTTCCCCCATAGTGCTCGCCACCCCGAGGCCAAGGAGAGTACACACTAGAGTCGTTCAATATTAGCAAGGTAGGATTTGGACGCACGTAGGTTTATATATCGACGGTACTTACCAACGAATACAGCGGCAAATGCGACGACGGCTAGACCCAGTTGCCGTTCTAACAACCACAGGGCGAGGCCGATATCAATCGGACTGGCCCAAATTTCATGAACATGCTGCAGGCCGGAGCTGATACGCTCGACATCCACACTCATCAAGGTCAATGCAGCTGAGTCCCGTGCGGTGCCAACTTCCAAACGCATTGTGTGTCTATACACGAGTGGCACAAGGCTGCCACGAATCATCGTAATCAGACGAAATGTTTTGTGCTGGCTGCCGGCGGTAGTAATAGCCAGGCCCAGGTAGATAATCATGGTGGCAACTATCAGGCCATATCCGTAATTCTGGCTAAGAGGCCCATTGGCATCGGACACAAAACCTACCACGCGTGTGAGGAGGAATGGCTGGGCGAAGGTAAACCCCGTCAAACATAGTCGAGGGAGAAAGGCGGAGGCAATGGCCCATTTATGGTGGACCATCAAGAGCATCATCAAGGCGGAGGAAGACTTGGACTGTACTGTATCATCCGATAGAAGTAGTCAGTTTGTTGCCCATAACGTGATTTTACTAGAGAACATAAGAATTGACCATACCAGCATCCCATTTTTGCATAAAGCAATCTCCATCCTCGGCATCGTTGACACGGGCATCAATGCTGAGGAGTTGGTCGGCCTCAAGGACGTCTCGAAACCCTTGTATCAACAGCGGATTCAGCCACCAGAACATACTGCGGTTGAATACATTTGCAATCGTCTCTCGTGGCCATTTTGGGGCTTCTCCAGTAACAGATGGTCTCTGTTCAACTGACTCTAGCAGAAGCTTGACAAGGTCGAGTCCGAGGTTGGCAATGAAGACGGCACAGAACGAACGGGTCTGTATCGCCCAAATTGTTCGGGCCCGGATTGCATTGAGTGGGAGTGACAAGCTCAAGAAAAGGAGCAGCAGTGTTGAAGGCCTGGGAGAGCGGTAATGCTGAGTGTATGACACACTTATCATGGACAGCGCCGTGACAGCATCGAGAGACACCGCCGCAACTGTGGTCCGGGTCTTGGGGATCTGTAGCCGTGGCAGGAGCACCAGCACCAATATCGTAACTTTTACGCAGATCGATACCACATGGGCAATCTAGACGGTTTGAGTCAGTTCTGCATTGTCGGTGGGGGGGGGGGGGGGGGGGGGGGGGGGGGGGGGGGGG